>VUQS01069131.1:0-10597 GCA_015108495.1 Heterochromis multidens
TTCACTGGTCTTTCTTACCATCAAAATGAATCAGGATCTGTAATTTGGGACAGATACATTAAAAAATGTCTGAGTATTGGTTACTTAAATATGAAAAAATATTCAACCTGTCCTCTAAAGTCCCATATTTGAGCACACACTAATAAAAAAAACTTCACATTTCACAAGACAACTAGTGACAATTTCTGAATAGTGAATTTCACAATACTGTAAAATAAAGCACATAGATTACTTTTAAACATTACATTTTTATTGACAAAAATTAAGAAAATGCCATTTTCATTCAACTTTCATGCTGAATTGAGCAAATATGACAAGTTCTACCACAAAAACAAAAATATCTGAAGATTGTCCTGTCCAAATAGAACAAAATCCTGGAGTTTCCAGATGGTACTCTAATTATAACTCAAAAAATAGTTTTGTTAAATACATTCATATTTTTTATTTTCAAGACCTGAGTTGCTCCATTTCAAATCATCAAATTTTTAAAATATTTTTGTGTTCAACTATCTTTGATTTGCATAAAGATTTTATGATCCTAAGTTTGAACATATTTAATGATGGCTGTGAAATTTTAGCTTCATTTATCAAGTACTTTTCAAGATATTTTAATTTAATAAAAATAATTTAACACAATTATTTCTCAGTTATTACCATTAGACTGTGCAGTTTGTGATATTTGCTGAATCCAGTATAAAAGTTGAATAAAAATAGCACTTTCTTCATTTTTGTGACTAAGAATTTCATGTTAAAGTATTCTACAGTACATGTTTTATTTTGCATTATTGTGAAATTCAACTATATACCATTCAGAAATTGTCACAAGTTGTCTTTTGCAATGTGAAGTTTTTTTTAGTGTATGCTCAAATATTGGTCTTTACAGGAGGGCTTGGATTTTTTCATATTTTAATTACCCAATATTCAAACATTTTTTAATGTATGTGTCCCAGATTTTTTATTTATATATATATATATATGAAGCTTAAATTTCACAGAACTCATTATATATGTTCAGACTTCAAACCATAACATTTTTATGCGAATCACAGATGATCGAACAGAGAATGTTCTAAAAATTGGCTGATTTGAGATGGAATGGCCCAAACATGCCAGCAGGTAGTTAGCTTAGCATGGGGGAAAATGATAGCCTGGCTTTGTCAAATAGTAAAAAGTAAGCCTACCAGCACTTTAAAAGTTCAGTAATTAACTTGTTATATTACGTTTTTTTATATGAGAGCAGTGACTCTCTGCTTGTTGCCTTCAACTGCTCCCAGGTAAGAAATACTCCTACACAAACTGCCCTTTTAAACAGCTAGTTGTTGTTTTGTGTGCTTCAAACACAAGCAAGCTGAAACGTGTTGATTTGTGACTGGACTGGACAAAATGGAAAATAGTGGAGCTATTGCTTTAAGAATTTTAATAAATCACTCCAAGGCATGGATCCATAATTGTGCAGTAATAGCTTCAGTGAAATGGATTGTATCTCCAGTTTCCAGTTTAATAGATGTAAATGGCATCTCACATGAAGCAGCTCATTTTAGCAAGTACTTGATGACTGCTTAAGCATTAAATATGCTGCTAATCTAAATGCATTTAGTGCACCACTTATACACTTGAGAAGTATTTAAACTTGGAATGTTAAAGTATGCAAGAGGGGACTTGAACACTTTTTGGGTTGAATTTATGAAAAAGTCAGCAGTCACTGGAGGAAAATGTTCGTAACATGGTGAACTGGCACAGACACGACTCTTACTTTCCATAAAGAACAACTCCACACTCTTTCCCACATTGTTACACTTTATTTTCCAACTGTGTTTGATTGACAGATGCTTGGTCCTTAAACTTTTTTGCCTGCTGCCATACTAACTACACTCTGACTGCATAGCTTAAAACCTTAGCTAATATATAATAGTGTGCAAAAGTCTTGAGCCACTCCTCATTTCTTTATATTTTGCTTCCAAGGAGCCAGACTTTCTTGTAATTTTTAAAGTGATCTTAAGCAATAGTTCTTCGTTTTCAGAGGAATGTTTTTTGTTTTGTTTTGTTTTGTTAAGCCATTTAACACTGACCTATGAATCATTCAAGCATAAAAAGGTACCTAACCCAAGGGATGAACCAGTGTTGTGTCTACATATAATAGACAACTTATGAAAGAACCAGTTTTACACAGTATCTTTAGCCACTTTACTAACAGCCTGTTGCAAAAGCTCATAATGTGTTCCTATTTCTTTATTTGAATCTGTAAAAATTCCAAAGATAACACAATTTGACAATGAGATTCCTAAAGGACTATTGGCTGAAAACTTTGCTTACCTCAGGATGCTGTTTAGCGTGTCCTTATAAACCTGCGGAAACTGGTCAAGTGGAAGGCAAACTGGGGAGAAAAGGCTGAAGTATGCGAGATTAAAGAAGTACGGAAAATCAGGTTGTATGGAGTGATGAATCCAAATTTGAAATTTTTGGTTCAAATTGTCAATAATGTGTATGAAGCATATCAGGAGAGGTACAACAGTGTCTACAGCCATCTGTAAAACACAGTGGAGGCTCTGTCTGGTTTAGAGCTACATTTTAGCCAGTGGTGTTGGGGGTCTTATCAAAATTGATGGAATTATGAAGGTTGAAAAGTACTGTCAGATTTTGATCCACCATGCAGTATCATAAGAACAAATAAAAAGGCAGCCAACATCCAAAGAAGAGCTTTGAATGTCCTTCAGAAAGCTTGGAGAACTATTCCTGAAGACTACTTAAAGAAATTAACAGATGGCTTGCCTAAGAGAGCTCAGGCTATGGTGAAGAATAAATGTGGTCATACCAAATATTGACTTTCAAGCTTGTTAGATTTGTACAAATTCTGTTTTTTGCCTGATATGCTGTATTTCCTTTTACATTTGTACTTTTTTAAATAAATTGCTGCACCTATTTCTCATTTTCCTAGCAAAATATAAAGAAATAAGGGGTGGCTTGAGACTTTTGCACAGTACTGTACTACTCAACTTGTTGACATTTTTAGATCTATCAGTGGAAACAGAATTTCAACACTGCAGCCTACACCTGCCCTTAAGCTGTGTTAGTTTTGTTACATTGATTGTGTTTTAGACCTTCTATGGATAACCTTCAGAGTACATCTTTATGTTTGAACTTTAATATTTTGGCCTGCTCACCTAAAAATAATTGATGTACATTTTCATGGAAATATGCCCCCCTTTCATTTTGTACACTTTTATCTTAACACTGGTGCTTTTTGGCAAGTCAGTCAATAAGCACTTAATCAGAGCCAAAGTTGTTGTTGATATAACTGGCCGGCAGTCAAAGAAACCGGTATTTGGGAAACGGAACAAAACTGAAGTCTTTATATTTATCCTGCAGCATTCAGATGCTATTTCTTTTAAAGTTACCACACAGTCTGAATAATAACCTGATTGATTTTTCTGACAGAGGTATTTTTACAGACATTTATCACTTTGGTATAGAACCCATGACTCCAAAGTACAGCAAAAATAAATCACTTGTTTGTGTGTGTCCTCAGAAATCATTCCTCGCTCCATCTTAATGACCACCTTTGAAGGCAGCTACTACCTGCTGTGTGCCCTGGGAGATGGAGCACTCTTCTACTTTGGTCTGGACCTGCAGACTGGTAGGTCCTTCTCACCACTACCACTACAATCCTTAGATGAGAGCTTCTCAGACTTCTCCAGACTGATAAGGACCTTCAGGCAGGGCCACAGGCAGCTGTCTGAGTTTAGTTTATCATTTCTTGTCGACTTGCGTAACTGCCAGCACTATATTTGGATGTGTTCTTCAGAAACTCTGCTGCCTGAAGAAACCTGTGTTATAAGTTTGATTGAAAGTCTGTCATTGAGCTGCTAAAGATTTTCAATGCTGTAAAGGCAGAAAAAAAGCAGCAATTTCACAGACAGGACCCAGGTGACCTCCATCAAGGCCAAGTGTGGTCAGAAGAAAGGATACTTAAAATACAAATGTAAAACGGTCACTGATAGGACATGGCTATATTTAAATGTTTTATTATACCACAGTTTTTATTATGATAGATATTAGAGATGGTGTTGCTTGTTTACACATTCAGTAATGAAACATTAAAATTAACGTGATTTGGTTATGCTCTCCTTTTGAACTTTGGCATTTCCTGAAGGAAAAGTAAATGGAGGACATAAGAATTAGACGATTAATGCTCTGCTGAGTTCCTCAGCTGGTTGCTTTTTGGTGCTGAAAAGATGCTGTGCAGTTCTTTAAAACCAAGTGACTGTTTATATGTGCATTAGCTAACCTTACGCACTGAGGCCTAGCAAAGACTTCCCACTGTTTACCTCATTTAGTATGCTGCATCATTCCCAACAGATCAAACATATTTGACCATGTTACAGGTAGCTTGCCAAACATGTAGTATTTCTGGTATTGCTAGTTAAAATAAAAACTGCTTAGGCTGGTAACTTTTGAATTGTAGGTCTCAGTTATGGTCTCCGTGCTTTTCAGTAATATTTGGGTCATTACGGTAATCCCAGGCAGGGCGTCACAGCAAATTGTCGCAAATAACACAGCAAAAAACAGCAAAAACAAAACAATAAAAAAACATGGTAACAAGCACCCAAATGCCCGATAACATGTCTGTTTTCTGCAGAGCTCCATCACTCTCTCTCTCTCTCTCTCTCTCTCTCTTTTCCGTCAACCAACCTTCGTTTTTGAGGGGCTGCTGCGTAATCCTGTGATTACCGTAATGACCCTAATATCACTGAATGGCGCAGAGTCGCTGCTTTCAGGAACCGTTGGAATTTTTACGATTTCGCAAATGGTTCAAGAATTACAGGAGTTACAGTAGTTTAAAAAACAGCTGCAACACAGCTGTCTGTCGCCGGCGACAGATTAGGGTTTAAAGGGTTAATAGAAAAAAACCTCCGATAGAACCAGGCTCAGGGAGGGCCAGCCATCTGTCGCGACCGGTTGGGGTTGAGGGGAGAGAAAAGACAGCAAAGAGAGACTGGACAGACGGCAAACTATAGGAGAGAGTGCCAGTGTTTAGTCATTGCTAATGAATAAAAATACAGTAGTGGTGTATAAACACACAGAGTGAAAAGAGATGAGTGAAGACATGCATCATTGGATCATGGGAAACCCCCAGCAGCCTAAGCCTATTGCAGCATAACTAAGGGAGGGTTCAGCCTAAGCCTAAGTTTTAAGCCTAATCTTAAAAGTAGAGAGGGTGTTTTTCTCCCGAATCCAAACTGGGAGCTGGTTTCACAGAAGTGAAGCCTGATTGCTGAAATCTCTGCCTCCCATTCTACTTTTATAAACTAATAACCACAAGTAAGTCAGCAGTCTGAGAGTGAAGTGCTCTGTTAGGATAATCAGTTAAATTCAATTCTGAATTTAACAGGGAGACAGTGAAGAGAAGTTAAGGAGAAATATGCTTTCTCTTTCTAGTTCCAGTTAGTACTCTCGCTGCAGCATTCTGGATCAACTGGAGGCTTTTTTTTTTCTACACACACATCATCAGGTTTCATTTCCTTGCAAACTACTTGTGTTGAATTTGATTTAAAAAAAATTATCATAGTCTCAACTAGATTATGTGTGCATATAAAGGTAGTAATTCAGTTAAGTTAGGTTTGCTCACATCATAGTCATGGTGTGTGAACCTAGATCAGAAGGGACAAAACACGAGACATCAAGGCCAAAGCCTATGCAGATTATTCTCTGTATACTGCTTTTATAACTACTGGTTGTATACAAGTGAAAGAAAAAAAACTGAACAGATTGGTGAAACATAATGAAGGTAGATGCTTTTATTCAGACCTCAAGGGGCCACTGAATGGTTTGGTGAGCATTAAAAACAAGATACACAATGAGAACATAAGGAGAAGCATTAATACTTTGCCTCTGCTTTTTCCTTGGTGGAGATTTGCGATTGCCAGCAAGATCAGCAAAAACTACCAACTTGAATTTCATGGACCCATTGATAGAGAATTTGCTTTGGCAGGGGATGTGCGCTCAGTGTCTTTCAGGGTGGCTCTTTTGACCCAAATACTGATTGGTAGACCCACTTCTCAAGCTGGTTCAAATCTGTGGTTTGATCTTATTTCCTTTTCCCAGGCGCCCTAAGCGAGCGTAAGAAGGTCACTCTTGGTACACAGCCCACTGTGCTGAGGACCTTCAGATCATTGTCCACTTCCAATGTCTTTGCCTGCTCAGACCGACCCACTGTTATCTATTCCTCCAACCATAAGCTGGTGTTCTCCAACGTCAACCTCAAGGAGGTCAATTATATGTGCCCACTCAACTCCGAGGGCTACCCTGACAGGTCAGCAGCAGAACTTTTATATTTTATCAGTTTGTAGCTTTATAGGAAATTCATCTGTTTTCTTTTCTGTGATCTGAAGAGTTCATAGCCGTGAGCCTTTCACTTCTTTTGTTTTGATCCTCGAGCTGACAGAGCTGACTCAGATGTAGTCTCCTTTGATTAGAGATGCATACAATCCCACTTTTTGATTTGCAGATAGTGGGTGCATTTCTTCTTTTCCCCCCTTACTAATACTGCATTTTTCATCACAGTTTGGCTCTGGCCAACAACAGCACTCTGACTATTGGTACCATCGATGAGATTCAGAAACTCCACATTCGCACTGTTCCCCTCTATGAATCTCCCAGGTCAGTCTCGTTTGTCAAATATTGAGCTAGAACTGAACTTGAAATGAGCATTTCACATCCATCACCTGTATAAATAATGCTGTTTGTTCTTCATGTTTGCAGTGATTTTTGCCCATTTGTTCTGACTATTTTATCCTGTTGGTTTTGTTACATATGTGTTGGATAATTTCTTGTTCCCTTTTTTTTTTCCCACTGTTTTAAGTGACAAGCATGACTCAGTATTGTTAGACAAGGCAGTAAAAGGTTGACTGTTATGTTATCCAGTGAGACAAAACACAAAGCAGATTCCCCTAGGCACTTTGTTTTGTTCAGTTTACCCATTTGCTTTTTTTCATATTCACTAACGTCTTTCAACCCCCGTCTCATCTCACTCAGACGGATCTGTTACCAGGAGGTTTCCCAGTGTTTCGGAGTTCTGTCCAGCAGAGTGGAGATTCAGGATGTGAGCGGCACCACATCTGCTGTACGGCCCAGTGCAAGCACTCAGGTACAGTACCTCCATGTTGTGTTTGGATCACAAACACCCCAGGGCTTGTTTGTTTTGCACTCTTATCTAACCAGGCATCCTTACTAAGAATATTATTCATAAAGTGAATCTGGGAGACAGTAAATGTTATTTCTTGCTAGTCACCTACAAGGTCTACTGGAACCTGAATTTCTAAAGCAGGATTTAAATCTCACTGCTATGGTATTCAGTGTTATCACTTTACTTAATCACAGTCTGAGAATTATAATCTGTTACAGTAAAGGGTTTTTAATTTATATCTTAAAAATATTATTTGTAACTCACTTTCAGCATGAAGAGAAAGTGTGGTGTGTACCAGCACCAACAACAAATCATGCTATCTGTGTTCACATACAGTATAAATCTACAGTAAATAGTGAACATAACTGAATCGATATCAGCCTACATGTGAAGGTAAAACAATATAACTTTTGCCTTGTTCTTTTACTTTTAAGAAATAAACTTCTTGTCAGTAATTCTTTCAGCGTGTTTTTCATATGGGTAGAAAAAATGATAACAGTAACAGTTAGTGCAGAGTTTAGTACAGAGTGCAAGCTTTAAGTCAGCATGTGTTCCTTACCAGAAAGAATTCTTGCAATTTCATGACAATATTAGACTTAATGGTATAAACAATGGCATTATTGTGTTTGAAATTTTTGTGTACCACATTTATTATTTGGAAGATAAAGTGGATTAATAAATCACACTTTTTTAAGATAATGCTTCAAAATAACAGCCCAGTTATACGTTTCTTGAGGTGTTTGAAAAAGGCTATGAAATTGCAAGACTTCTTTCTAGTAGGACTTTGTTTATAGTAAGGAACACATGCTGACTTAAAGCTTGCACTCTGTACTAAATTCTACACCAACTGTTACTGTTATCAAATAATTATTTTCCCTTACTGTATGGAGTGGCAGTGATCATATAGGGACTAGTTAGGTGCGTGTATGTAACTACATCTATTACAAATAAAGAGGACAAAAACAATATAGCAGCAATAAGTGTAAATGTATAATGACTAATAACACGAGTCAAGTTAGTTTCCTATCAATTGTAGCTAGGTCTAATATAATAAACATCATTTTTGATTTCCTAAATGGTGCAGGAACCCTAAAAGATTATAATTATTGTCAGAATATTTATCCTTTTAAGCCATGTACATAGGAGTAGAGTACAATGAATGAGGAGGGATTAGGCCATTTTTTGTTTCATCATCCTCTAACTGTGGTACTCAGTGAAGCTAAATTTATCTGTTTAAAGAGTTCACATCAAATTTTGACGACATGGAACATAATCATCTTTTGTTTGATTTGTTAAGAAATACAGATGATGACTTTTTAGTCGACAAGAAAAACTAGTTGAACCAGAATTTAAAAGGGGTTCTCACATGGAGAGCTAATCAAAAACATCCAGACTTACATTGGCAGCATGTGTTATGTCCACTCAGCTTGGCTCTTTATCATCTCTAAGGGGACAGGTGTGTACTTTTATTTGTGTTTGCATTTACTGCCGGAGAGCCTCTCACATGTGATGACCAGAATGATGTTTACCTGATTTTGAAATGCTGCACATCTGCTGCCACAGATGGTGCCGACTGTGCTGTTCACACAGCTCATGTTGAAATGGGGATTTGAATTGTTTTATAAACCTGTGTTTGGCTTTGTCTGCCCTTCTCTTGCTTGTTCCATCTCATAAATCTACATCCTTCTAGGCTCTCTCTAGCAGTGTGAGCTCCAGCAAGCTCTTTCCTAGCAGCACTTCTCCCCACGAGACTTCCTTTGGGGAAGAGGTGGAGGTTCACAATCTGCTAGTTGTGGATCAACACACCTTTGAAGGTGAGACAGCTGAATGTACATTTCCATTTGAACTCAGGGAAGCAGTCATTTTATTTAGACTTTTATTTAATCTCATTTGATGTTTAAATATTTGTTTTTTTTATGTTGTTTTTTGTACTCTATGATTGTATAAAGGTTCATAAAATATAATTATTTTGGCACTCTGTATCTAAAGCAAACCCCAGGCTCTACCATAGAATAACTGAATGATTATTTGCATGACTCCCAAAATGTTCAGTCTCAAAGTTAAAGCCCAGGCAAGATTTCCTTCAGTCTGTTTTGCAATGCAGATTTTACTGCACCAAGCCTTCCTTTTAAATACCCAGGCATGACCATGTTCACATAAATTAAGGTATGTTATATGTTAATAATATGTAAATAAGGGACTGATTCAGCACACTGTGTCCACATCTCATTCTGCTTTATTAATGTGCAATCAGATAACCGTTCATTTAGATGTTGTGAGTTTTCCATCAGATATGGAGACGCATTTTGATACATTAGGGTGCAGATCCTGATTTGTATTCAGTTATATTTTATAAATTACCTCCACCCACACTGCCTAGGTTAATGAGCAAAATCAGCAATAAAATTGAAAAATTTCCTCACTAGACAGGTGCAATAAAACTAAAAAGAGTACGAGGGAGATTTATAAATTGTGTCTTTCTTAATAGTACACAGACACAGGGCATCAGTCTGGTTTGCTACGTTATCCTGAAAGTCTTGCTCAACATCATATCATCAATCTGGCATTCAACAGAAATGGAAAAAAAATGTCTAATGGGCCAAGAAGAATCAGACAGACCTGTATACAAGCTGTAGGCAATCCTCCATCTTGGCTATAAGTTATTTGGATAAGACAAAAGCATGCTGTCTAATTATGTAACCATCCATTAACACGGAATGAGAAGCTGAACTGGGTAAACAATTAACAGAGGGTGTGTGGAACATGAATTTAATATAGATACATCTATTAATGAATGCATTGTACAGTGTTATACAATTGCTGCACAACATTGTTTAATCCAATGTAAAGTGCTGCTGAGATCGCATTATTCAGATAAACTTGCACAGAATATTTCCGAAGATCTCACCCCAGTGTGATCAATGTGATTCAGTAGAAGCGATGGGAGAGGGAGCACTGGGTTTAGGTGTGGCTTGTTTGTTTTTGTTCTGTTTCTTCAGTGTCTAGCTAGTGTCCATCAAGTGGACTACTTTTCAGTTTACAATGTAACTGAAAAGTAGTCCACTTGATGTACAGTGGGGCAAAAAAGTATTTAGTCAGCCACCAATTGTGCAAGTTCTCCCACTTAAAAAGATGAGAGAGGCCTGTAATTTTCATCATAGGTATACCTCAACTATGAGAGACAAAATGAGAAAAAAAAAATCCAGAAAATCACATTGTCTGATTTTTAAAGAATTTATTTGCAAATTATGATGGAAAATAAGTATTTGGTCAATAACAAAAGTTCATCTCAAT
Organism: Heterochromis multidens; assembly: GCA_015108495.1. Classification (NCBI taxonomy): domain Eukaryota; kingdom Metazoa; phylum Chordata; class Actinopteri; order Cichliformes; family Cichlidae; genus Heterochromis; species Heterochromis multidens. The sequence continues at coordinate 10,478 of VUQS01069131.1, forward strand.
ACTTTGTTATATACCCTTTGTTGGCAATGACAGAGGTCAAACGTTTTCTGTAAGTCTTCACAAGGTTTTCACACACTGTTGCTGGTATTTTGGCCCATTCCTCCATGCAGATCTCCTCTA
>VUQS01069132.1:0-19619 GCA_015108495.1 Heterochromis multidens
CTTCTAAATTAGTGAGACGCCATTTCCTCTCCAGTTTACGGGTTATCTGCTTTAAGGTGCATGTTTGAGAGTTATACCAGGGGGTCAAGCACTTCTGATTGGTGGCTTTCTTTTTAAGAGGAGCCACAGTATCCAGAGTCGTACGCAGTGAAGATGTAACACTATTAACAAGATAATCAACCTCTGTGGGAGTAGAGTTTAGGTAGCTGTTCTGCACTGTGTTGGCACATGGCATTGAAGATAACAGTGGAGGAATTATATCCTTAAACTTAGTTACAGCACTTTCAGAAAGACACCTACTGTAATGAAATGTATTCCCCACTGCTGTGTAATCTGTTATTGTAAATTTAAATGTTATTAAGAAATGATCATACAAAAGAGGGTTTTCAGGGAATACTGTTAAATGTTCAGTTTCTATGCCATAAGTCAGAACAAGATCCAGAGTGTGATATACATGCACAAATGTTAAATGGTCAGAAATTGTTTGAAAGAGCCATTTGTGATCTTTAAATTAAAAGTAACTTATAAAGTGTACTACATATGTGGCCCGTATCTAGCCACATACATAAAACGCGACTAGGCCGAACGGCTAGGTCCATCTTGGCCACTGTATTCAAGATGGCAGGGCAACATGGCAGCCTCCACAAACCGGTGCCCGCTCCTATGTATTTTTAATGGATTAATTTTAAGTACAACATTCTTTTTTCTATTCTACAACCTCAAAAAAATTATTTACTGTACTTTTAAGTCCTCCGAGGCACTTGGCCATAATTCCACAGGTGCTTTTCCACATGAAAGCCATTATTTGGTGGAGCCTTGTGTGAAAGCACAAATGTCTCAATCAGTCAAATCGGACATCAAACTGTCATTAGCCTGCCAGCTCTTTAGTACGAAGTCTATCCAGTAAAGCAAGCAAACAAGTACCATGCATTCTTTCTCCTGTCCTCTACACAAACTTCCCTAAGAAAGTCTGCTACCCTCAGAGGGCATGGTGAAACCCACATATTACAGTCCTTTGGCACAATATGTTGTCAAACATTAACCTGGCCACACTTTTCTGACAATATTAGCATTTAGTAACTCTGCCCCACCCCCACCCCCTTTTGTTTCTCTTTTTACATTCTACTTTGCTGGATTGCCTCTTGCGTACATAAAAATAAATGTGCTACTTCTTCCATCGATAGAATTATCTGGTGCAGCGTACTTGGATTCAAAGCCACACTTCTCCACAGCTAAAAGCATAACACTCTGTTTAAAACTCTTCCATATGTCAATGGTAGCTATCCCTGCACATTAAAAACAAAAATCCATTATTAGTAACTCAGGGTGTTAATTTTAAATAAGTCCCTTGGTTTTCTGAGGAATAAATTTTGTATTTCACAGCAAGGTCTTGCAAAAGTATTGGCTGAGTTCAAAGTGGGTAGCTGGTAAAAAGCTGGAACTGAGAGATCTAATATGCCTCATATCAGACAACCCAAATGTTCATAAATCTTTTAGCAAGCCTTGGACTTTTTTGAAGTGGAATTTGTATGTCTATTTGTAAACCCTAAATAAATAAACTTACATAAGTATTTATTATATGTAAACGTAGGCATCAGCATTCTATGTGTAGTTGGTCACTATGTTATTACCTCTTAGCCTATATATAAAGCTATTTTAACAATATTGACGTAGTGATACAATGTCTAGTTTGTTCAAAATTTTTATTTAGCTGGTTGGAATTTTTGGCTCTGCTAATGACCACAAAATATGTAAAATTAAGAAGAAGCAAATGGGAATGTCATTATGTTTTCATGTTTTTCAGCTATTATGTGATGTGATTTTCAGCTATATATATATGATGATGTTGAACAATTTAAGGTGGACATGAAACACTACATGTATAAAGGCTAATTTACACCATGGAGCCCTACTCTAAAAAACTGTCAGATTTAAATCTGTCTGTGAAGCTGGATTTATGAAATAAGTGTTTAAAGTTAAAGTTTTTAGAGCATGTTTAGCGCCATCTTGTGCCAGTACAGAATGTGATGTCACTGGGTTGGTTGGTTGGTTGGTTGGTTGCTGCTAATAGACCTACATTAGATTATGTTAGCTAACTAGTGACAGAACCGATAACTCAGAGGAAAACAAGGACACTAAAACTAAAAAGCAGTCTAAGGGAGTCAGTTTTGTACTGCCCCTGGCTGCAACAATGAGTTTTATGTTAAAAAATCAAGGATATACTGTCCACTTTTACTCTCTGTCTCTTTAGCAGTAAATGGTTCTTCATTGGCTCAATTGTTCTCAATTGGCTAGCTGAACTTAAACGGGAAAATCCACCTGTTAACCTTAATGTTAGAGTTTGTAGATCACTGTATGAATGAGGACTGTGTGGAGGAAGGCCTGTTTGAGTCAGATGCACCAGTGGCTCACCGGACCGACAAGTTGGAGTCAGCACTCTGATTTTTCCTCGTCGGGCTGGGTGTACCGAGCGGTGCATTTCATGTTGAGGCCATGAAAGCCATCCATGCAATCAAGGAAGATATTCATAATGTATCTTATAAAAGGAGGATGACAACTGTATTACGTGCTTACCTCTGTCAAAAGCAGCATAAATATATGCTAATTTTGTATTAACACAGTTGTCACTGAAGGGCCACAAGCAGTTAGATTTTTACATACACTATATCCATATGCCATGAAGCTCCTGGTGCACAGTACTCGTGCTGATGTTAATACCAGAGGGAGTTTGTAACTCTGCAGTTATTGAGTCAGCAGAGCATTGGTGACTCTTACACACTCACCAAGTGTGACATTACGTGGTCTGCCATTTTGTGGCTGAGCTGCTGTGGTTCCTAGAAACTTCTGCTTTGCAATTATATCACTTACAGCTGATCGTGGAATATCTAGGACAGAAAAAATTTCTTGTTGTTGCAATGGTGACATCCTATTACAGTACCACACTTTAATACAATGAGCTTTTTAGAACAACATATTTTTTCACAAATGTTTGTAAAGGCAGACTGCATGGCTAGGTGTTTGTGGCAATGGAACTGGAAACACCTGAATTCAAAGATTAAGAGGCATGGCCCAGTACCTCTTGATGCATGCTCAATAATCCAGGTAAAAGAATCCCAAAAAGCTGAATCTGTTCATCTGGACGTAGCGTTTTTAGTGGGAGAAACGTTTCGTCAACTTATCCAAGTGACTTCTTCAGTCTCAGCTGACTGCAGGATTCCCCAACCTTATACGTTGACGAAACGTTTCTCCCACTAAAAACGCTACGTCCAGATGAACAGATTCAGCTTTTTGGGACATGGCCCAGTATTTTGGTCTATATAGTGTATGTGACCTGTGACCCAGTTCTGGATTTAGATGGGATTTTGATTGTTAGGAATTGGAAACAGGAGGAAATAATCAAGACAGTCGGAGCAAAAGCATAGAAATCAAAGCAAGAAACAAGAGACAACAGACTTTCAAAGTAAAACAGGAAATAACCCAACGTCATGTTTTAAGCAGGAAGCGGACCCAAAAATGCAGACTTGAAGGTGAACTTGGAAACTAAACAAACTGACCTTTATTTCGCCAGCAGTAAAGCCACAGTGCAGACTGAAAACAAAGGTTCAAAAAATCCAAAACATGGTTCAAGAAAGCATAAGGCTGACGATTGAGACAAACAGTGCAAACAGTACGATGCGACAAAAAAACAAAAGCAACCTAATACACATATTAGGGTAATCAGGGAGATGGAGAACACCAGGGAACACAGGTGAGCTAACTCAGGAAAATGAGACAGAGGGAAGCAAAACTAAACACAAGGCACAAGAGACGAAGGACTATCAAAATAAGAAAGGAAGTGACAGACACCAGACACAGTGACGAGACTTGACAACAAGATACTGGAAGACACGAGACACAAAAACTGAAACAGAACTTAAGCAAACTATAACCAAGAACTAAACTATAACATGAAGAAGCAAACAAAGAAACACCATGGAAGGCTGAAACACATGAACCAAAATTCAGAAGTAATAATTCAGAATCCTAAACAATATACTTGTTAGTCCCATAACTCAAAAAACTGGGTCAACAGACCCAGGACCATGAAACCCAAAAGACAACCGCTAAACTCAGAGACAAGAAGCTCACACTACATTAAACAGACTCCCTCTCATACTGACCACTTGTACTGATCTAGAACATTTACTCCAAATAATCTGTGTATGTCTGTATGTCTTTCTATGATCTTCATTTCCTTGAGCCAAACAGTGTGTTCCAACCATTTTAATCTATCTTTACAAATTACTAAAATAATATCGAAATAGATGTCACCAAAAACCCTCCAATCACAGGGTGATGTACTCCACTGTAATAAAGAACTAGCTGTTGAAAAGGGAAACTGTTGCTATAATAGTGTTTTAATTTACTGTGATTATAAAGTATGGCATGATTTCCAGTGAATTACAGTTATTAAGAAAATAGAAAATGTAATGTTCTATATGAAATGAAGAAAGAGCATCAGAGAAAATGCACATTTGCTTAAAATGGGGCATATGTGCACATACACATGGAAAGCACGATTATTCTTTATATAATGTGCATCTATGCATATTTTTCATGTGTGTTTGTGCACAAACAAATTGCTGATCTGCAGCTTGAATACACTCCACTCAAAATTAAAAAATTAACTCCACACAAGGAACAGAATGCCATCAAAGTTGCAATTTCCAAATGGGAAAACAACAACGACAACAAAAACAACAACAATAAACAGCTACAATCTGCTAACTTTAGCTTTGTCCTAGCGTTGCTGAAGATACTGAAAACTCACAGTCAAACCACAGCTGTACATACTTGCAAGTTATTTCTAGGGAATTAACCTCGTAAGCATCTATCAATTCAAGCCAGGTGTTACATTTAAATTGCGTTAAGTGTTGCATCTTTTTTGTTGAACAATACACAGTTTTATATCCAGATTCCCTGACCACATTGTAATGAAGCTCAACAGCCCTTTCCGCATCCTCACAGAGCTCAGCACTTGTTTCAACAGGTAATCTATACTTTTATAATTGCTCCTCTACCAGTAGTTTTCTCTCAATGTTACTAATGTTGTCTTTCAATGTAATTAGCTTTTCTTTAAACAATCTGCTCTGTTTTTCGTGTTGATTCAATAGGCTTACATGAGACATAGTTTCATTGTAACACATGCAGTACCTACCTTTTCAGTGCAACCAATCAACTAATTAAAAAAGCTGTGGCTTTTCCCTAAAGCCCAGGTTGGCTTATACACTGATTCCTATTCAAAAATACTTGCTCTGAGGGTGTCATTTTTGATTAATTTGTATTAGCACCATTAATAAACTCTTATTAACCAGTGTTGAACAGTTAGCTGTAGAGTAGTTTAAAATTGCACTAATTTATTATCCTTTTGATTAAAAACTTCTACGCAAACAAGTGTTTCCTGTCGTGATCGTTAACTTTCCCCGTCACTCTACTTTTTTGTTTTTTTTCCCCAGTGTGTCTTTTATGTGTGTGTGTACACACTTGTGCAGTGAGTCAGACGGTTTTCTTCTATCCTCCTGGGGGTCTAGACTCCTTGCTCTGTCTGTCTGAAAAGTCCACACCCCTTTCCTGACCCTTAACAGAGCAGAGTGATACAGAAAAGTATTTCAGTCTGGGAGGGCAAGGTAGGTTGACAGGCCAGAGCCCTGTTGAGTTTGGGCCTCTGTTCCACTTAAGAACATTTACATTTTGTGTTCGAAAGACAACAAAACCTTGTTTCTCCTCTTTTGCTCTTCATCCCTATTTTTCTGGATGTTTGTGTTCTCATTACTTTGTGCTCTAGCAGGGCTAGTAAAGACCCCTTGACCTTGACCTGCTAATGCACCAACAAGTACCTGATGGAAAAGCAGCTCATCAGAGATTACTTTGATGTTCACTGAGGCAGTTTAAAGAGTAATTAAACACTCCATTTTAGCATGTCTCAATCTCCTGTATGCATTAAAAGTCAACCAACGTGAGCTGGTAACAATCTGACAAGGCTCTGTGCATTCATTTTCTCCCACAAAACAACTTTATTCTTTCAGAATAAATCTGAGACAAAAGAAAAGAAACTGAGAGACCATTATGTATAACTTTGAATGTTGCATAATTTAATGAAGCATAATTTCTCATCACTGAGAAAGACGATAAGCTTCCCATTAATGCATGTTCTCCTGTAAGTCAGTTAAACTAAAGAGTATAGTATGTGTTTTGTGGATAATGTGCATGATCACATTATCTTAAACAATCACATCTTTTAAATACATATTAATATACCAACCAAGAGCCATCTCTCAAAGGTTTGTAAATCACTTACTTATCAGATCCATCCCATAACAATAAACAAAATATGTCAGTGTTGCTCCTCCAATCACAAAAAACCCCCAGCTCAAAACAAATGAGTAGGAAGCATAAAAAATGTAAATGCCTTGAAGAACTAAATAGAATCTCTGTTTGCAAAACCCCACAGAATAAATCACATCGTTGTTTTTGTAATTGTTTTCTTGGAAACTACCTCAGTGTATTCTTCTTCTATTCTGTGAACATGCTGTTTATTTGGACTTCATATCTCACTGCTGAGTCTCTCTTTACCATGAAAAATGAGCCATATAAAAAGTCACTGTTTTTTTTAAGCTGGGGCAGGGCAGTCTCTATATACCACAGCTATATGCCATGATGATTAATTTACTGTAAGATTCTTTATACATTTGTTTTTGTTAAGTTTGCAGTGCGTGTATGTGTGTTTCTGTGTGTGCGGGGCCACGTTGCTAGATACACTTGTTTAACTGCTTGTTAACGCAAATATCAAATTAACCAATTATATGACAGCAGTGTAATGTATTTAGGTATGTAGAGATGGTCAAGCTGATCTGCTGAAGTTCAAACTGAGCATTAGAATGGAGAAAAGGGTGATTTAAGTGGCTCTGAACATAGCATGGTTGTGTATTCCTACACAACCATCTCTAGGGTTTACAGAAAATGGTTTGAAAAAAGAAAATAGTGAGCCAATGAGCAGCAGTTCTCAAGGTGAAAATGCCTTGTTGATGTTGAATGACTAGACTTCTCTGAGCTGACAGGAAGGCAGCAGTAACTCACGTAACCACTCATTATAACCAAAGCATGCAGAAGAGCATTTCTGAATGCAGTTGGGCCACAGTAGCAGAAGACCACACTGGGTGCAGTATACTGAGGCTACAATTCACTCACCACAATTGAACAAAAGATCTGGTAATTGAGATCACCAGATCTCAATCCAATAGAGCACCTTACAGGTATGATGATGGAACAGGAGATTGACATCATCGATGTGCAGCTGACAAATCTACAGCAGCTGTGTGATGCTATCATGTCCATATGGAGCAAAATCTCTGAAGAATGTTTCCAGCACCTTGTTGAATTTATGCTATGAAGAATTAAGGCAGTTCTGAAGACAAAAGGGGGTCCAACCTAACACTAGCAAGGTGTACTTAATAAAAGTGGCCAATCAGATATATGTTTACCTTTTAAGATAGCAACATGTACATAAGACGTTTTACATCCTTCCATCAGTCCTTCTAAATCATATAGAGTGTTTTGGGGAAAACTTGCAGGTATGACGAGTTCCAGAAATCAAAATGTTTCTGTGTAAATGGTAATGAGGAAGAAGAAGCCAGCAAACATGGTGGTAGGAATTTATAGAACTAGCTTTTTCTTAGAGAGAAAGTTTCAGTAGATAAAATTGTTGTGGAAACGATACCAAATCTATCTGTCACTTCTTGTTGTTTCTAGTATTTCATATTGCATATTCCTTCTCTTCTTCTGGGACAACCACATTTGAAAGCTTCAGGCAAAAAAAACTCTGTCACCCAGTTTCATGTGTCACATCTGTTTATTATGTATGAAACAAGACTACACTCATCTTGTCTTGAAGCCTGTCCTTGACATAAGAAACCACATGTAACAGTTTTAGTCAAACCCTGAAGCTTCCTAAGTGCAAGGACACATTTTGTCATTCATTTATCTTACTGTTTGCATAAATATGAATAATTTCAACATAAAAATATTTACATACTCTCTACATGCATAACTGTTGAGCTTTGCTTTTTTAAGATTTCTGTTTCACTATTTGATCATTTGCATTTGAGCCTTTCAAACATTTCTATATATGTGGGTGTGTCTGCATGATGGGCTGATGCACAGTGGGAAACCAGTTCTTAGGTTTTCTAATTTATTAATACAACAATGACAGCATCGCCAAACACAACAATGTGTACCCTGAGGTTAGAATAATAGCAGAGCACACCCAGAGCTGACAAGAAAACAGTGTAATAGAAAGCAGCTGAAATTAATATTGTCATAAGAAAAGAGAAAAAAAAGAATATATATATATCAACAACTTAAAAAAAACAACAATCATCTTTAAGAACCGTTATCTCAGATAAATAATTAGGAGCGTGCCCAGTATATGCAACTAATTTAGTGGGGGAAAAAAAGGATCCTTTTTACATAATCTCACTGGCAGTTTTTTAGTGTGAAATTAATCATGGTGTTTACAAACTACAATGATCTTTAGCTTGCAATATTTATGACCAAGAAGGCTCAAAAAACTGACGCAGTACTGTGAGGTTTATGTGCTTGTTTGTCTGTTTCTTCCAAACTCACTATCTACAACTATCAGTAAACTTCACTGTCAACTTAATTGTTTTTCCATTTATTGATATAAAAAGTGGGTAAGATGGTTTTTGTGCCTTTTTTCATCTACAACTTCACAATGTACTCCTTTCAGCTCACTTTGTGAACACACGTGGGACTGTAGGGTTACAAGACTTATTATTGCATCTGTAATATTAACGTGATCCTCAAATTCTGGTCAAGACGTGGTTATAAATAAATTATTCATTTGAAATTGTGTGTGTGTGTGTGTGTGTGTGTGTGTGTGTGTTTGTTTGTTCCTTTGTTCAACAGCTTTAGTTCAGCTGATCTGTTGAATGCTATTCATACCTCAGAATATGTTCTACAATTCATACATACATCTAAACATATCTATCTACAGTTCTGTTCAAAAGTTTTGAGAAACCCTTCATTTCCTTATATTTTGCTTGGAAAATGGGAACTAGGTACACCAATTTATTGAAATGTGTAAATATAAATTGAAATGCAGTATATAACGCAAATGCATTTTTACAATTCTAACAAGCTTGAAAGTCAATATTTAGTATGACCACCTTTATTCTTCAACACAGCCTGAACTCTCTTAGGCAGCTTTCTTGTCATTTCTTTAAGTAATCTTCAGGAATAGTTCTCCAGGCTTCTTGAAGGACATTCAAAGCTCTTCTTTGGATGTTGGCTGCCTTTTGTTCTGTTCTCTGTCAAGATGATCCCACACTGCTTCAATAATGTTGAGATCTGGGCTCTGGGGAGGCCAATCCATGATGGATAGTGTTCCACTGTTTGTTTCTCTATCCATGTATGTTTTTCCTGCGTTGGCAGTGTGTTTGGTAGTACTTGGTAGTACAGTACTAATTCCATCAGTTTTGACAAGATCCCCAACACCACTGGCTGAAATGTAGCTGTAAACCATGACACATCATCCACTGTGTTTTACAGATGGCTGTAGACACTCACTGTCGTACCTCTCTCCTGACCTCCTCTGTACGTACGACAATGATTTGAACCAAAAATTTCAAATTTGGATTCATCACTCCATAAGACCTGTTACCACTGATTTTCAGTCCAGTTCTTGAGTAATTTGGCATACCTCAACCTTTTCTCCATGTTTCCCTTGTTTAAGAATGGCTTCTTGACACCCACCTTTCCACTGAGACCATTTCTGATGAGGCTTCAGTGAACAGTAGATGGATCAACTAAAGGGCCACATGCATGTCTCAGGTCCTGTGTCAGGTCTTTGCTTTTTTTTTTTTCTATTTCTTAAGGACATCACTTCCAGTTACTGTTCATCTGCTGTAGACATTTTTTTAGGCCTGCCACTTGGTTTTTGTTCTCAGCTTGGCCAGTTTCCTCAATTTTTAAGGGCACACTGCACACCATGCCAATGTGGTGCCAAGTTTTCCGCTAACAGCTCTTTGGCAATTACCCTGTTGATTGGTATTTTTTTTAGATTCAGCCAAACAAAAGGAAATGTGCTTTTTGCTAGTAAAAAAGTATCTAAAGATAGAATTTAAAATTGTTTTGTTTTATTTTTGCTAAGTCGTTTGTTATGTGTAGACACAACACTGGTTCATCCCTTGAGTTAGCCTTTTTATGCATGAATGATTCATAGGCCACTGTTAAGTGGCTTAACAAGCAAACAAACAAATAAAACATTCCTCTGAAAATGGTCAGGTACAGGGACTGGAATTAAAATGAGTGAAAAAGCATCCAATGTCCAAAGAAACACTTTGAAAGACTCTCAGAAAGCCTGGAGAACTATTGCTCAAGACCACTGTAAAAATTGCAAGAAAGTCTGGAAGTCCTTGGAAACAAATTATAAAGAAATGAGTGGTGGCTCAAGACTTCTGCACAGCACTCTATCTGTCTGTATGCAATTTAGTTTGAGCTCTAAAGAGCTTTATTGTGCCTTTTAGCGCCTTTGCTTGGTTTTCAAACATTCATTTTTACTTTTTTTTTAATCCTTATGTTCATTATCATTAATTTTACTGTATAGCGTCTGCCCTCTGGAAAATGATAAACACTGAGGAAGTTAATATCTAGGAAACATATTGGCGTATTAAGCAGCTCAGGAGAGATATTTCTCATGGGAGCTGGTGGTCAATAAACACTAGTAACAAATGATTAAGGCAGAATATCAGTCTAAATATGAGTCAGCCTACCCACTGGGGGGCCACATACTGGTGTACTCCTAGCAACAGTCCCAAGCCCAGATAAGTGGGTAGGGTTGCAGCCCTAAGGGCACCCGGTGTCAAATCTTTGCCAAATCAAACATGCAGATCATCAAGAATGAGATTTCCTAACCCCTATATCCCATACTCAAATGGACAAGGGCTTCCTCTCTTCACAAATCCTATTTTAAACCATTTAGTTTTCATGTGAGTGTTTAATAAAAGTAAGAAAATTATAGGTGTGGACAAACATTTTAAAACCATCTTGATCCAGATTGGATGACAGGCACACTGCAAAATAGATAACTCTATCTTGAGGAGTTGGACAAGGCTTTGATAAGACTTCAAATTCAGACAGAAAAAATATGCTCCAAAGACCTGAGGCCATTGTGAAGAGGATTCAGAAGGTGGTTCATCGTTTGATATCTGGCTGCAGACCAGTCACTGACTCAACTATCTGAATTAGTGTATGTATTTTTCTTTTTTATTGTTGTTACTGAATTCCTAAATGGTTTCCATTGTCGTCATTATGTATGTATTGTCTCCAAACAATAATCTTCAATAACAATGCCAAAATTGTTTCTTTTATATTTTCTTTTTTCTTAAAAAAATGTGATCTGGAAGAAATAAATGGGCAATATTAGCACTTAATTTTATTTGTATTAGATTTAATAGAGATAATTTCAGCATCTTTAGTTCTTCATGTTAGTTCTTATGGCTGTATTTTTTTGAAAACCCAATAATGCTGTAGTTTGACCAGACTTACAAGTAACAAAAAGATAAAAAATTATGCTGCACGTTTATTGTTGAAATTACATAGGAAATTGACTTGAATTTATTAAGTGAGAGGTTTTTGACAACATGGCTACCTGTCATCTAATAATTGTTGCTATCTGCAATCTGACAGTTATCTAACATCATTTTTAGATATGAAAAATTTAGTTTTTTTTTCTGTGTTCTGAGCTTAGATCCAAGGAAATGCCTCTTTTCTTTTTTTGTATTTTAACTAGTCCTTTGAACTCCCTTTATCTGTACAGTTTTGGGGGATTATTCTTCTCTGGATGAAAAAGAAACTCATTTTTGTCCTCTTTCCCCTCCCTCATGGCTCTCTCTTTCCTCTTCTCTTTCCAGCCCTCCTCTAATCCCATCTTCTCTCCCTCCCTTCTCCTCTGAATTTTCCTCTTTTTCTTTTCTTCTCCTCTCCATTACTGTCCCATCTCATCCTCTATTTTCTCCAGTCCTCACCTCCCCCTTATCCCCTTTTCTCCTTGACTCCCTCCCCTCTTTCAATACCCTCCTTCTTCATCTCCTCCTCATTGCTTCCCTCATCTATTTTTGCTTTGATCCTCTGGCAGTCTCTCCTATTATTTCCTCTGCAGTCTTCACTCCTCCTTTACTCCTCTCCCAAACTTATCATTCACTCTCCTTACATCTCTTATCGCGCCCTGCTGTATTCTGCTCTATCCACTACTTACGTTTGCCTGTTAATATTTTCTGGTTTTCACCCTCTTGCCATACCTCCTGTCGCACTTCCTCTTCTTTCTCATTCCCCTTCACTTCCTCCCCCTTGACCTTTTACTTCTCAGCTTCTCATCCAACTCAGTTTCCTATCCCAAAGCGACATGTCTCTAAATGGAGCAGTGGAAAACAAAATCTTGACAAAGCCTAGAGATCTGCCTGCCAGTCCCTTCCGTCTGTTCATTTATTCGTTTGTTTGTGTTCCCCTCTCCCTCCCTCCCCAGTCCCTCCCTCCAACTTTAGTGTCGGTCTAACTGTCCCCTGTTCCAGCCTGCTTGCCAACACACAGACACGCACACACTTGCATGCACACACAGGCTCTGATTGCGACCTGGCGGAGCGTTAAATTACAGCCTCAACAACACTGCTGTGAGGGAATCACTGTGTGCTCTGCTTGCTGTCTCTTATCCTCTGACCCTCCCTCATTTTCCCTGTCCTTCTTCTCTATTTTTACTGATCTTCCACTTCACTCTGAGAGCTCTTCTCCACTCACCTGTTGTTTTCCACTTTACTATTGCCTTTGTTTGTGTTTTCATCATTTGATGTCTTGTCTCTTTTAATTCCTCTGTTCACCTGTTTTGTTCTCTAGGGTCACTCATCATCTCCTTTTCTCTGTTGATCTTGCATCATGTCTTTTTAAATCTCCTCCTTTTCTGGTCTCCTTTGCTGACATCTTATTTGTTAATTTTACAGACGTACTGCAAGAGGCATTCCCTGCAGTTCAGATCAGCTCCTTTCATTCCCCCACCACTCTCTCTCTTTCCTCCCCAAAGCTACCACATGTTCTGTTGCTGCTTTCTTCCTTTATTTTCCCAAGTCCATCTCCTTTATTTCCCTAATTCCCCTATTAGTCTCTTGCTTGTGTTTCCCATCAACCTCCTCTCTAACTCATCTCCTTTACTCCCTCCCATCTCTTTCCCTTCTCCCTCCCAGCCCTCATTACCATGTGTGTGTCTGTGTCAGGTTTCATCCTGTCAGTGAAAGGTCAGCAGCAGGGATTTCCCTCGGCATCACAGCTAGCAGCTTTAGCACTCTGCATCACCAGCCTTATGCTGCATATTAACAATAGCGCCAGCAGCCGTACGCCTTAATGCCACCAGCCTGCATATTAAACAGCTAACACCTAGCCCCAAGCTCAAGTAAGAACAGCGTTCTACAGTGTAGGTTATTTAAAAGACTAGCAGCTTTAACACTTACTGTCATCACCTAACAGCTATAGCATAGCTTCACAGCAACAGTCGTTTGCATGTATAAAAGGCTAGCACCTTTGGCAAGGGGGCTAAGCACCGAGCCACGATTGAGGCAGGGCTCAGGGAGATCGGACAGCACTGGGTTTACCAATCATCCAGATATGAAATATATGGAATCTAGCATATCAATACATATTTAATATACAATATGCACTTTAGCTATATCACATTTCCACAGTATACACCAGAACACACATGAGATATTCTGTTTTCATTCAATAAGCTAAATAATTCACATTTTTTGAAGAAAAATGCAAATGGCATGTATTACAAAATGAAATTAGAGAAAGTCATGCGTGTAAGTATTATTTTGAGAACACATCCTCTTCATCTGATGTCTAATCACATACATATGTTTTTCATCAAATAAATAAATAAATAAATAACACCACTGTTCACAGCACCACTGTGCTGCCCACTTAGCAGAACAGGAAGATGAAATCTGGTTCTGTCGCTGTCTTTTCTTTCTTGTTACCATCTGGTTTCACATCACAGTCACTGTATTCTGCTTTCTCTTCACCGTTGGCGAGTTTAGACCCTTTTTGGGGGTTCTCAAGCACCCCTAAATTTCATCATGGCACGCCTAAAAATAACTATAGAAATGGCAGTAATTGTAATGTATTTCAGTATTATATTCTGACATTGTCTTCTAATGTTATATTTTCCCAACTTTTCTATTGAAGACAGTACAGGTTAGAATGAAAACAGATTTTAATGTCCACTGTTCTTGATGTCATGATGTTACAGTGCACCCAAATAGAGGTGTCAACAGTGTGGCTTGTCATTAATAAATAAGACTTTTGTTGCTGCCGTTGAAAGAAGATGAAGAGGTAATTTCATGACACAAATCAGCGGTGCAGATTTAAAACACACTTTACCTGAAATATAGCAAAAGTACAAATTGTTCTGATAATGCGGGAACATTGCTGTGACTTATAAATTGTCTGCTTATTTTTATTTGTTCTCTAAATCGAGTCAAAAACTTTAGCTATTGTAGGCTAGATCACTATTAGCTACTTTTAACTTTTAGAGCCATTAGTCTGCTGGTATATTGCTAGTTCCCAGTCAAGGAGCTGATGTACTTCATTATTTTAGTTTGTTAAAGATTTCTATTCCTACTCTGGTTGAATTGGACTTCATAGTTTGTTTACAGTACAGCTCCAGATCCAGGTGACAACAAGCCAAAAGGATGTTATCTGTCAATGGCCAGCAGCAGCCCATATTCAGTTTGAATATTGCTATAAATTGATATGGATCAGTTTATGCCTTTTATTAGGTTGTAAATTCTGTTTAACTTTTGGGTGACAGCGCAAAGACTGAGAGAGCAGGATAGAGAGGGAGAGAGCAGTGTGAAGACAGCAAATACAGAGAGAACAAAAATAAATAAACAGGGAAGAATGGACATGTAGTTAAAGTCAACAAAAAATTATAAGCCAAGGTAGCTTCTGTTTTGCCCACATTCATTGATGATGATTTCACATAACTAAGCAGTGTGTTATACTGTTATCAAATGTGAATCCCCAACCTGTTCTTATAATAATTATTATAAGATTATATTTTTGTTATATATTTGTGTGTGATTGTCAGTGCAAAGAAGGAGTGAGGAGCATGGAGAGAGAGGGCAGAGAGATTGTACAAAAGCAGGAAGAACCAAGTGAGCAAATGGCCAGTGAAGTCAGGTGGAAAAACATTAGTTATTTTTCACAAAATAATTTTACATGCTTTTCATAGATGCTTTTTGTGCTTTCCAGTAGAACACTTAAAAAATGTCAGTGGGCATTCTAAAGAACATATTCACTTAAATGAATAGCAGCATTTTACAGGATTCATATCACTCCAAACATGGCTTGAACAGGATGGCTGCCACCACATTGATGTGACAGACTACAAATCTATTCTCCACTCTTGGAATTGGGGTACATGATGCTCTGTGTTGAGTCTGCACAATAAAGGGATGGTTTGTATGAATTCAAAAACTTTAATGTAAAAGCAGCTCTATTTCTAGTTTGCTTCTTGTCCAGGTGTATGGAGTGGCAGGGTGATTTTCTAGTGTCTGTACTGAAGCGCTTGATGTCTTGGTGGACTGCCTTAATGTGGTTAAGAGACTGAAACAATGTGCATGTTTCTCCTCTTATCTGCTTTGCTGCAAATTGTTCTTTAACTTACTTTGGAAAGTTCTGGTCAACATGCCTGAGCCATTGCCTCAGATTTGATGACTAAAGTGTCCACCCTAAAACTGGTGTATTGGATTGAAATCTGTAATTATTCCATCCATCCATTTTCTTGCGGAAGCAGCAGCCCAAGCAGAGAAGCCCAGACCTCCCTCGCCCCAGCCACCTCCTCCAGCTTATCTGGGGCAACACCGAGGCGTTCCCAGGTCAGCTGGGATATAATCTCTCCAGTGTGTCCTGGGTCTGCCCTGGGGTCTCCTCCCGTTGGGATATACCTGGAACACCTCATCCAGGAGGCATCCTTGTCAGATGCCCGAACCACCTCAACTGGCTCCTGTCAATGTAGGGGAGTAGCGGCTCTACTCTGAGTCCCTCCAGGATGGTTGCGCTCCTCACCCTATCTCTAAGGGAGAGGCCAGCCACCCTTCGGAGAAAGCTCATTTCTGCCCTTTGTATTCATGATCTCATTCTTTCAGTCACTACCCAAAGCTCATGACCATAGGTAAGGGTAGGGACATAGATTGACCAGTAACTCAAGAGCTTCGCTTTTACGCTCAGCTCTCTCTTTACCACAACGGACCGGTACAGTGTCAGTATCACTGCAGCCGCAGCCCCAATCCGTCTGTCGATCTCCGGCTCCCCTCTCCCCTCTCTCGTGAACAAGATACTTAAACTCCT
This sequence comes from Heterochromis multidens, assembly GCA_015108495.1. Lineage (NCBI taxonomy): Eukaryota > Metazoa > Chordata > Actinopteri > Cichliformes > Cichlidae > Heterochromis > Heterochromis multidens. Next base: position 16,456 of record VUQS01069132.1, read on the forward strand.
CCACTTGGGGCAGCAACTCATCCCTGACCTGGAGTGGGTACTCCACCCTTTTCCTGTTGAGGATCATTGCCTCAGACTTGGAGGTGCTGATTCTCATTCCCACCACTTCAAACTTGGCTGCGAACCGTTCCAGTGCATCATCTGCGAAAAGCAGAGATGAGCTTCTGAGACCACCAAAGTGGAAGCCTTCTGCCACTTGGCTACGCCTAGAAATTCTATCCATAAAAACTATGAACAGAATCGTGACAAAGAACACCCACTGGGAATGAGTCCGACTTATTGCCAACGATGTGGACCAAGCTCTCGCAACAGTTGTATAAGGATCGAATGGCTCGTAGCAACGGGCCAGACACCCCATGCTCCCAAAGCACCTCCCACAGAATACTCTGAGGGACACAGTCGAATGCCTTCTCCAAGTCCAGAAAACACATGTAGACTGGTTGGGCAAACTCCCACGCACACTCAAATATCCTTGACAGTGTAAAGAGCTGGTCCAGTGTTCCGCAACCGGGAGGAAAACCGCATTGTTCCTCCTGCATCCGAGGTTCGACTAATGGAAGAACTCTCCTTTCCAGCACCCTGGCATAGATTTTCCCGGGGAGGCTGAGGAGTGTGATCCCTCTTTAGTTGGAGCACACCCTCTGGTCCCCCTTCTTAAAGATGGGAACCACCACCCCTTTCTGTGGTCTGTAATTATTCATTCTGAATTATTCTTAGACACTACAATAGGTCATTCAACTTATTAAGTTGCTTTTGAAAGCAACAGTGTAATGTGTACCCAGTTGAAATGAAGTTTGCAAATGTGAAAAGAGTTGACTACATTTGCAAGCATATTTTATTAATGTTAATTGCAAGGCACTGTATGCATGACATTGTGATTGGGGGCTGATCCCCCCCTAAAAGTTGGAACCCAGAATCGCCCCTGCTCTTCACAAACGCTACATCATTTTACAGTAAATTAATTTCCTGATATTACACATATGATAAATAAAAAAGCTCATTTGTAAACTGTAATGTGCAATGGTGGCAGTATTCTAAAATGAGGTAATACATTTGCAAATAGGAGTTTATTGGCTCATCTTTTTAAACTAATTGAAGATTATCCAGTCTGGCAAAAAAGAGAGAAATAATAATGAATAAAAGCAATTAAAATAAATAAAACAAATATAACAATAAAAACAAAACAGACCATAGTTTGAAAATTCATTTGTAAAGAAAGAAACCTATCTTTAAAATCAAACGATGATAATGGATAATAAAAAATATGAAAGACAATAAATACAGTACAACACGACATTAAGGGAAACTTGACATTATTTTATTATTTTTACCTTCTTATCGGTTAATCCAATTTAAGACCATTACCCTGTATTATTAGTTTCAGTGTAATATTAGTCTTTACAATGAACCAGTGACCTTAATGAGAGATTTCTCAAGATGCAGATTCATGAGAGAGCAGAAGATTTCAGGGTTAGATGGAAGGGCTCTGGACACCAAAGGAACATTCATTACTTTGATCTTCTCTTCACTACATTGGTTTGGGATAAGAAGCTGATGTGTCCTCAAGTGTCCTCTGTCTTGTTAGCTGAAATTCCGCTTAGTACTTCACATCCAGAGAGCCTCACACAGCCCAGGCGCAACAGTAATATATTATCAAACAAATCAAAACACCATGCACAAAAAGCCGTTTGTTAGAGATGGCAAATAACTGTTTGTAACACCACCATTACTGTATTCTTTTATGGACTATTGAGGATACAGCTTGTAGTAAAACAAATCAAAATGAGATAAAAGATTTTGTGTTAATATCTTTTCCTGGTAACTTCAGGGTTAGCCCTGTGTTTTCACTATTATGGAGCTGGTTCACTTCTTACCTGGGAACATCACCATGGTAACTTATTCTGCAGACCTAACCTGCCTTGAGCAGATTATGTTCAATAAAAGAGATCAGCAGGTATGAAATCATTGCCTACTGACCAATCATTTCCCTGGAGAATAGCGTCACCATTCCTAGAAGAACCCTTGGACTTCTCTGGATGGATAGCAGGAATGTCTAAAGTTTTTGAACCCTGTAAAGCCTGAATCATAAAATAACTGCCAGAAAATTCAAATTTTTTGAAACTGCAGTGTTTATTGAACCTTCTGACAAATAAATTAAAAAAAAATACATATATATAAATGTGCATATATGAGTTTTAATTTGTATCACTTCTGCTACATCCAGTATTTTTGTGCAATTTATTGAGGTTTTTTGTAAAAAAAAAAAAAAAAACACACACTGATGATGTAGAGGTCTCAAAAACTCATGTATCAAATATGATACATCAGATTAAGAGTGTTTAAGTCTTTGCTTTTTCGTCATGGCATCAGTAAAAATATAGATTCTTAGATGCAACTTCATTTCTTCATAAAAACAAATTCCCCACTCGCCCTTGTGGGCGGTTTTTATCCTTCAAGCGCAGGTCCTCTACAGGAGGCCTGGGAGCTTAAGGGTTCTACGCAGTATCTTTGCTTTTCCTAGGACTGCGCTCTTCTGGACAGAGATCTTGGATGTCATTCCTGGGATCTGCTGGAGCCACTCGCCCAGTTTGGGGGTTACTGCCGCAAGTGCTCCGATTACCACGGGGACCAGTGATTCCTTCACCTTCCACATCTTCTCTAGCTCCTCTCTCAGCCCTTGGTATTTCTCAAGCTTCTCGTGTTCCTTCTTGCTGATGTTGCTCTCACTTGGTATAGCTACATCTATCACTACAGCCTTCTTCCTCTGCTTGTCCACCACTACTATGTCTGGTTGGTTAGCCATCACCAGTTTGTCTGTTTGTATCTGAAAGTCCCACAGGATCTTAGTTTGGTCATTCTCTACTACCCTAGGGGGTGTATCCCATTTTGACCTTGGGACTTCCAGGCCATACTTGGCACAGATGTTCCTGTATACTATGCCAGCAACTTGGTTATGGCGTTCCATGTATGCCCTGCCTGCTAGCATCTTGCATCCTGCTGTTATGTGCTGGATTGTCTCAGGGGCATCTTTGCACAGCCTGCACCTGGGGTCTTGCCTGTGTGGTAGACTCCAGCCTCTATCGATCTTGTGCTTAGGGCTTGTTCCTGTGCTGCCATGATCAGTGCCTCTGTGCTGTCTTTCAGTCCAGCTTTGTCCAGCCATT
>VUQS01069133.1:8917-32345 GCA_015108495.1 Heterochromis multidens
TGTGTCTGTGTCTGTGTGTGTGTGTGTGTGTGTCTGTGTGTGTGTGTGTGTGTGTGTGTGTGTGTGTGTGTGTGTGTGTGTGTGTGTGTGTGTGTGTGTGTGTGTGTGTGTGTGTGTGTGTGTGTCTGTGTGTGTGTGTCTGTGTGTGTGAGTGTGTGTGTCTGTGTGTGTGTCTGTGTGTGTGTGTGTGTGTCTGTGTGTGTGTGTGTGTGTGTGTGTGTGTGTGTGTGTGTGTGTGTGTGTGTGTGTGTGTGTGTGTGTCTGTGTGTGTGTGTGTGTGTGTGTGTGTGTGTGTGTGTGTGTGTGTGTGTGTGTGTGTGTGTGTGTGTGTGTGTGTGTGTGTGTGTGTGTGTGTGTGTGTGTGTGTGTGTGTGTGAGTGGGTGTGTGTGCGTGTGCTCCTGCCAACTCTTTAACGAGGGACTGCTGCTAATTTCAGAGCTAATACTGAACTGTTCCACACCACTGATTCCAGGGAGGAGGAGGAGGAGAGGGGAGGAGTAACGGGAGGACATGTGGATATGGGGAGAATAAAGGAGAGGAGGTAAGGACATACTGTAGGCGAAAGGGGGAGATGAGACGGAGGATGGAAATATGAGGGAGAGCGAAAGAAGAAAATAGGAAAGAGACAAAGGAGAGAATGAGAGGAGAGGTGGGGAAAGAAAAGTGCTGGGGGGAGAAGTAAGAAGATAGAGAAAAGTGGGAGGAGAACAGAGCACATTAGAGCAAATACATGGGGTGGATAAAGAAGAAAAAGGAGATGAAGTAGGGGAGAGGGGAAGGAAAAGGAAAACTTGGGAGAAAATGAAAGGAGAGCAAAAGATGAGAGGAGGAAGGAAGGGTGAAAAATGGTGCTGAGCAGTGTGGATAGAAGAAGGAAGAAAGTGAAAAGAGGGTGGTGGGATGGGAGAAATGAGATGTAGGTGACAGGAGTAGACAGAAATGAAGGTGAGAGGAAAACAACAAAGCTCAAAAGGAGAGAAGGAAAGATCACAGTAAAGAAGAAAAAAGAGAAAACGGGAGAGGACAAGGTCAGAGGAGGTAAAGGTGAAGATGATTAAACTTTCCTGTGCAGATGCTTCGTCCTTCTCCTCCTCTTGCATCCCTCTTTCATCATCCCTGGCACTGCCCTTCAGTATCTGTGGTCTGCTGTTCCCTGTCAATCAATATCTTTATTGTTTTAGTTTTCTCAATTTCTTGATTTTCTGAATACTCCTCTCTGCTTTTTAAGGTTTTTTTTTTTTTCACTCCAGCATTTCATTCAGTACAATCAGTGAAATCAATTAAATTAACCATTTTTCCTAAACCTCTCCACAGAGACAAGCGTGGCAGCAAACCCAGGTCTGTGCTCGGAAAATTGTGTGATTTGCACTGCCACCATCCACTCCAACCACCTCCGATAACTCTGGTGTTGTTCCTACATGTTGGCACATTGTCTGTCCAAGTGCTTGAATACCACAACATAACTTGAAAATTTACAACAACTGAAATTTACTTGGCAAATAGTTTGGGTCTTGAGTATTGTTGTAGAATTACGTTTTTCTTTCTTTTTTAAAAAAAAAAAATAATGTACAGTCATGTGAAAAAGAACATGCAGTGTTATGGGCATTCATTTATGCACAGTTCTCTTAAGGTCACGCCAAAGCATTTCAATCGGCTTGGGGTTTGGACTTTGACTGGGCCATTGCAACATCTTGATTCTTTGCTTTTTGAGCCATTCTGTTGTAGGTTTGCTGGTTTCCTTAGGATCATTGTGCTGTTGCATAATACATTTCAGCCAAGCTTGCTGTCCAAAGGACTTTGTTCCAAACGTCTTGTGGTTTGTTCAGATGCGACTTTACAAAGCTACGTTGTGCTGCCATGTTCTTTTTAGAGAGAAGAGGCTTTCTCCTGGCAATCCTTCTAAACAGGCCATAGTTGTATTTTTTTAATTGTACTATCATGAACTTTAACATTTAACCCACTAACTGTGGCCTGTGGAATCTGAGATGTAGCTTTTTGTGAAATTTCTCTGAGCATTACACAGTCTGACCTTGGGGTGAATTTGCTGGGACATCCATTCCTGGGAAGATTGTGGCATTGTGTTAATTCACACCTGAATGCTTTTGACCAGCAAGCTGCCAAAACTTCTGCTTTTATAGACGTGATCACACTTGCTGATGATCAGATAATCAAATTCATTGAATTAGCAGCACCTGGCTGCTATTTACCCTCTTAATTTCTGTGGAAACAGTAAGGGTGTTATCTACAGATACATTCATGTTCTGTACAGTCCATTATGTAATTTGGTGTTAAGTTTTTATCTATTCTAAAGGTCCATCTTAGGATTGGGCATTGCAAATGTATAAAATAAAATGTATAAAATAAAGGCTAAAGGCTATAGTTTGTGTAATTGTCCGTTCAGAGATAAACATTAAATAAAATAAAAACAATTGTATTTCAGTTAAAGTAAGCTGGAGACAGAGAAAATATCTGCCCTTTTTTGGTACAGGATAAAAAAAATACACTCACATTATCAATTTAGAATCTACGGTAGGCATAAAATCAAAATGACTGGTTTTTAAATTTTATAATTTTAGAAGAGGTGCAAAGATGCAACCCTATTGCCAGACAAAAAGGTTGTATTGGACAATTCTGTAAAATCCCATTTCACATTCTGTGCCATCCATAGATAACAACAATTACTCAGACAAAGACAGGAAAAGACTCTAGTTATAGATAAATTATGGGTATGGTTCAGTATAGGCAGCTAAAATCCTTTATTTGAAGGTTTGTGACAAGATACACATTTAATGTCAGATAGCCAGACATGCTACATGCCTGTCCCCTACCCGGACCTCTACATACTTAATTTTCTGCTTATACCGACTTCCTGAACTTTTTGTATTATTATTGCAGTATTGTATTCAAGGTACTGGACAGACATTGGGTCACTAGCCTACTCAGCTACAATAGCTCATGGAGTATCACCTGAAAAGTTCCAACGACTTTGTAATTTTAATTTTATTAGCTATTCATGTCAGAATGCAGTCATGAATCTTTGTTACAGGGTCCCAAAAATTTTGGTTGCTTTGTTTTACACTGATTTATTAATGTCTGAGTATAAAGTTAGCAAGTTACAATCATGAGTTCTGATTGTTGTGCATAAATACCACCATAGTCAGATGGAACATAGTTAATCTGAGTTTTTTATGATGATAACCACAGAAGTTACTGTGGCTGAAACCTTACATGAATGGCAGGAACACCACAAAAGAAAATCTTCATTTTTTTTCCTCAGCTGGCAGATTAAACTGAAATATGATACCCAAGCAGCACCTGATTGATTTTCCAACATGAATTACAGAGGCTACATTCATTAATGTGTTTAGTTTTGGTGTATTTGTTTTGTTTTTATTAATGGTTGACACTGAAAACTCTGTTTCTTACAAGATGCCTCCTTGTAATTTGCTACCCTGCATTTATGTAAGTTGGATTTTGTTATTAATTCTCATAACCATTCATCTTTAGTAATTAATACGCTCAACTCATATCCATAAAATTCACATTATTACCCCATAATGTTCATTATCATATTAGTCATATGAGCTTTGCTTAATTGTGCTGTGCTGTGCATTAATGAATGGTCGCATTAAAGTTTACTTCTAAAGGAGATAACTGCTGTTGTCAAATTAAATGACTAAATGTCTGGAAGCTAAAAAAGGACATTATAAACATTCAGTGAATAAATGATATCACTGGCTAAATGGCAGGGGAAATAAACGGGTTTTAAAAATATATTTGTAATATATTGTGTATATATACATAATAATTCACTGTAAATACGGTTGCTGTTTTATTTCTCAAAATGCATATTAAGTGCAGTTCTAAATCTGCATGCAGGGATTCTCCAATGCAAAAACAATTTTCCATTTTAAAGACAAAAGGAAATAAAAAGTGTCATAATAAGGCTGTAATAAAAGGTATTCATCAAGGACAATATATGATGGCAAGCACATTACTAAAGCTTGTTTGTAAAAGTAAGATATGTAGAAATGCAACTGCAAACCCAAACAGAATGCAGCAAAGAAAACTATAGAATAAACACACATGAATTTTCTTTACTGTCAGTAAAAATATATATAAATATATATAAACATATATAAAATTTGGTGCTAAAGTGGAAACATATGCAACTTCAGGCATGTTGCATGGAAATTTGTTATTTTTGAAGTACAAGAAAAATGTATGAATGCATCAGGCTAAAAATAATATTTCCAATGCATAATTTTTTTTCATATCTTACCCATTGTGAGATGTCAGGATGCATAATTATACACAGTAAAGGCATATATTCATGGTGATGAGTTACAAACCAAATGACAATCCCTTTCTTCAATATTTAGAGACTTAACCGTGACTTTTCCCCAAACCTAAAAAATGTAAAAACTACTTTGCAAATGTTTAACAGTAACAGACCCACAACTTGACTAGCTGAGTTTTATTTATTTATTTAAACACATTTTGAACCCTTTCCTTCAGGGATCATGGTGACATTGTGTAGGATTGTTTTATACATCAATGTATATATTGTGCTGGATGAAAATTTGCCCTATGGGGAAATTCAAGTTTTATTTTACTCTATTCCACTTTTTCTATCTTTATGCAGTGTCACCACCAGGGAGTTTGTGCGTCCATCACGACAAGTCTAACTAATTTACCATTGGCATTTCTTCTGTGATGCTTCAATGTAATTCATGTAATGCAGTTAAGAGGTCGTGTTCATTTCAAATGTTTCTGTGAGATCATGGTGATCAATTTCCTGATAGGTAAGTCTCGGCACTCAGCAACCATCTTGGGAATTACCCCAGGCAGTTATTTTGGGCTTACCAGACCAGACCTCTTTCTAATTGAATGGGGAGAAACCCATGAAAGCAATTTCAACGTTACTTAAAAAAAAAAGGAAAAGAAAAAGAAAAAAATGCACATATAGACTCAGCAATCTGATTAAAACAACTTCTTAAAATGTTTAGTGACGTTACCTCTGCTACATATGTGCAATGTTTTAGGACAGCAGTGAGGTTGCTTCAGTACAAGAACGCTATTGACATGATATTGCTAGAAAGCATAAATTTGCTTTCTGGGATTATGGGCACTGCAATCTTTGGCAAACACAAATTTTGTAACAGATTTCTGCTCCAGGTTTCTCAAGCTGTTTCTTTTTCCCTTAAGATGGCACTGACTGGATGCATGAACTGCTCTCCTAGCTCCAAAAAAAAAAAAAAAATACAATGTTACACCCACGAAAATGAAATTCTGGTAATATATTTTAGGAACTGTTTAAATGTAAAATCACTGTTCTTTTAAATGTGTATTTCAGCAAAAAACAATGTATGATTACATGAAACACATAGAAGCATTGCAGTGCAGCTACCATGCATGCTGTCATTCTCGGTTTGATGGTGTGAAGCAATCCATAGAGGATATTCTAGAGAGGAAAAATAAAATTATGGCAAGCTGACCAAAAATGTTGTCATGAAGAATAATTTAATGGAGAGATGTACACAAATGCACATTTTTCATATATTAATATTGTTTTTCCTGTTAACAAATCTCAAATGCAAGTTTACCTGAACAGTAAATGTATACTGTATACCATTAATGAGTACTGTGTCTGTATTCAAAACCTGACACAATTCCATAGTTTTCTAAAAATCTAAATCAAATATGACTAAAGGAGTAACACTGTTACTTGGTGACGTGTTCATTCATTACCTTGACCTAGGGTTGTCACAATCGTAGAATTTCACATTCAATACTGATACTCGTGAAAATAATCATTACACTTTTCTAATTTTTACATGTGCACCAGCCAAGTTAACATTTATAATAACTGTTTAATACTTCACTGTTGTTGACACAGGAGCTTTACTGACCTTATGAAATTCTTCATGAAGACTGGGATGAGTCTTTAAGTGTTTCACCAAGTTTGTTGTGCTACTGTTCATGTGAGGGGAGGGGCTGTCTGCAGCCATGCTATGCCAAGGTGAAGACAACACTGTTGGTACTGATACTGTTGCAAATGACTATCTAATCCAGTAGTAATTTTTAGTATGTTAATATCTGAGTGTTTTTTGACAACTTTGCCATGAACAGACACTGCAGTTTATTTGGGCTCCACTTCATAAACACCACCCTGCTGTCCAAAATACTCACATGAAATATTAATGAATCTGCTGCTAACAAAAGTCCCCATCAAATTCTGTCTTTCCTGCTATTTCAGTAGCCCTTGCTCAAAATGTAAGTGCCTTGCTGTTTTATGAAATCAAGCCTCTTTAGAAATGAAACTATACATTTTTGAGATGTTTTTTTAACAGTTACCATTTTCCTGCTGCTCCTGTTGCATGACTACTTCTATCTCCTCCTCAACTCTTCTTGTTATACTTACTCTTCTCTCTGTTACACTTGCTCTCTAGGATAGTGAGATGTGAGATTAGCCTTGTTATATTGCTGTATGTGTGTGTGTGTGTTTAGCTGTAGGAGGTGAAGCCAGGGTATCTTTTTAGAGGCAGATTACATACACCTTCAAATTCCATTTAAAGATCACTGCTATCTATTTCTTTAAAACAAATTTTATTCAGTTTGCACCTCAAACAGAATAAAATCTATTGGTATGCATCCATGCAGAAAGCTATCTGAAGTTTTTTTTATTTGTGATACTCACTGAGCTAAAATCGCCTTGATAAGGGAGGGGTGCAGTGCTAAATGTATCTGTCCCATTTTAGCTCTGGACATAGAAAATATGGTTACATACTTTCACTACTGAAATCAAATTCACGAGCATGGTGTGATCTGGTAACTGGCAGTTGTCTATATGATATAGTATGCTAGTAGGCTTAGCATTTAAAGCCGGGAAAACACTGGGATTTTTAGTGAGCTTTTATATTACTGCATTAACTTTCTGCAGCTAGGGTACGGGACATTTAACTGGTCACCATGTGGAGAGCAAACCATGAACATAAACACAAATCCTCCACTCTGTTTTTGCAGTGATAGATAAATAAAGTTTATTTAAAAAAAAAAAAAAAAAACAATGCAGGGTTTATATGTGACTCTTTTAATGTTTCATTCAAGTAATGGACCTATCACTACACTGATCGTGCGGCAAAGGCAGAATAGTTGTGCTGTGTTGGCATAGGTACATCTCTGAGAACACAGTGGGTGACCATAGAGAGAGGGGGCATTTATTAAAAAAAACAATAATAATAAAATTAAAAAAAAAACAGGAGACGAGGTGAGAGTACATTCATATTGTTACTTAGGCTATGTGTTTCTTTAGGCTATGTGCATCATGTGTGATTGCACATAGCCTAAATAAATGAGGGGAAAAAAAGAGAAGAAAACAAAAGCAAAAAAAAAGAAAAAAAAAAACAAAAAAAAAAGAAATATTAAATGTACTTTAAAAAGAGCACCAGAAAAGGCAATCCTGTATAATTATAACCATGCACTGGGCCACCTTTACTGGTTACGCAACAAATTCAAGCATAAACAACCTTTAAACCACATTATGAACCGGTATGCATAATTACAACCCTACATGTATGCTCATAGAGAAATGTAGCCACAGCTATAAAAGTTATAAAAGTACAACAGTATGTGTCTTATATTGGAATTTTTACGTGAGATTGTCCTATAAAACTAGCCTCACAAGTTGATGACTGACCTCTTTTTAGTTCAAAGAGACAAGGGGGTACTTCCCAAAGTTGGACTTGCATAGACCCACGTGTTCCAAAGTCCTCCTCAGTCATGGTGCTGTGATTGTTGCAGATTGGTGCAGAAGCTACTATTAACGAAATAATAAACTAGCCTAATTGTTACTGCAGAAGCTTACTGGTATAGTGGGTGGTTAACCTTTTCATTACCAAACTACTTGACTTAATTTTACTTACAGTTTTAACAGTATGCCAGTAGAATGCAACTGAGGGGGCACAGTGATCTTTGCGGATGAGCCTGGACCCCCGCAACCTGTCCGTAGAGTACTGACTCAAGGTAAATGAACTAGCCTATTGTAATCCATAATTAGTAGAAACACGTTGCCAGATAAAGGTAAAACACCATTGAGTTATGACATTTGCTTCTTTTTCTTTACTTTTCAAGCGTGTATGTGTAAAACAGTTAACAGCAATAGCAGACTAATAAGACAAATCAGCTAGCTTGGTGGTTATAGCTTTTTTATTAAAATAAATGAACAATTAAAACAGAATTTGTGGTTAGGGTGCTAGGCTTGTAATACACTGGCAGATATCCTGTAGAAATTATGGCTAAAGAAATTAATAAAATGCACTGAATATGTGACCCTAAAGGACATCACCCAGCACTCCTTAGCCTCTGTATTGTGTGGTTGAACTAGAATTGTAGAAACTGTGGCTGATATGCTGTTGTTCTGAGTTTGTTTAAGAGCAATTTGTGAATATGGTTTTTTAAAGATTATAACCGAGCACAAGAAAATATCAGGCTTCAGTGTTTTAATGCAAACTGATTAAACACGTGCAGTGTTTTCCTAAGTTCCAAACCAAGTTCACACTGTTACCCCTTTTCTCTCTCTCTCCTTTTTGTTTTCATTTGATAGTGCCTCTGCGCACACCAACACAAACACAGTGAGCTGCATTCCAGTGGTTGCTCACAACAGGACTAATTAAACACACAAGGGTTGGTTGTTGGGTATCCACATGCACAGAAAAATCTTTTTCAGTCGTACTCCCCCATACCATCATCTCACTCACCCATCCACAGATACACACAAAGTCACAGCAAGTTTTAATCCTGTAATTTGTTGGCTTCATTTCTGCAGATGACTTGGTTATTGTGTCTTCATGATCAATACAGTCACTGCCTCTTTTCCCCTGTCTCTACCCTGTGCTTCATTCTGCATATTTAGCAGGACCTCATTCCACCAATATTTTTGTCCTGTTGCTTATTTCATATTTTTTTCTCTTCAGTTCAAGTATTTTTTTGCCCTTCTTCATCTCCTCCTCTATTAATAACTATTTGGGCTTCTTTTATCCCCTTTTGATGTCATCTTATTGCTGTGATCCTCCTGCTCTTTTTCTTCTTTTTACTCCCCCTTTAATATATTTCATATATCTCTTTATATTCAGTTTTCTTTCCCTCTACCTTTCTGTCTTTCTTTCAACTCCTTTCTCCCTGCCTCCTCTCTCTCTCAGTAGGTAGATTGGATTTGGCACTCAGTCCCCTGATCAGTGATCACACGCACATGCACACACATAGCGAGCAGGGGTTTCACCGCCATGGCTATGTCAGCAGGCGGGGCTTAATCCAAAGTGACACTTGTTCTCTGCCTTCCTTTCCCATCGCCATGGAAGCAATTACCCTCCTCCTGAAGGGCCTTTTGTGCGTGTGCGTGTGTGTGTGTGTGTGTGTGGGTGTGTGTGTGTGTGTTCTTGTCCTCGCCTGAGTTGACGGGGTGGAACCTCGGCTGTGGGTCACCTGAATGGCTGAATTGAAAGATGAGGGAGAGAGAGGAACAAGAGGAACAGAGAGAGACTGTCAGAGGAGGACGGAGGGACAGTAAGATTAAATAGATAAGAAGGAGGAGAAGGAGAGAGCTCTTTCTTTTCTTTAGCTTTTTTCATCTCTCTCTCTCTCTCTCTCTCCTTTCTTTTTGGTCCTTCACTCTAATTCTTTCACTTTCTCTATTTTTGGCCCCCACTTTTAAAGAATATGTCAGAATTTGATTATTTAAACCCTCAAAAAACAGCAGCTTTAACTATTTCCAGTGCACAATAACTTAAATGGTAAATCAGAGGTTTTCACTGAAATCTTCTGTTCTGGTTCTGGTTCACACATTTACTGAATTACTGTATGTAGTTTGTAGTTTGGAGGCACTCGGTACCTGATTATAATATCAGATGCATATTACTTTGTAATCCAATACATTTATTCAAAATCCTTTTTGGCTTGGCATCCCATCATTTAAAAAAAAACCTGTCTAATCAGCTGCTTGTCACAGTTAAGATGTTTAAATTAATAGTTCAACCAAATATCTTCCTTTTAAACTTCTGTGGCTTTTTTAAAAGAGTTTTGAGGCTTGAAAAACATCAAACTTATATGTTATTTGAAAAAAAAAAGGCAATTCTAAGGCCTCAGTTCTGACCCTGTCACATGGCCTCAGTCACAGGGCCTGGAGACCTGTCTGCGATCATCTGGTAACCACCAGTTACAAGGGAAAAATATGTATTCTCCAACTGGTTGCAAGTGGTTGCTGGCAGTCGCTGTGAAATCGATTGCTAAAGCCCCATTTACGCAGGTGGTTGCTTGGTAAAAATGTGTATTCTATAACCGGTTGGCAAGTGGTTGCTGGATGTTTCTGGCAGTCAGTAGTGTGAAACTGGTCATGAAAAAGAATATGGTGCTGCACCGGAAACCTCCTTGCATTTGCTTTGGTCACTAGCAGTTTGCATGGAAGAGTCCAACTTGTCTGCAAATGCTCACAGACAAGCGGTGGTGAAACAGTAAAAAGTGTGATGAAAACCGGACAATAGAGAACGTTCGCCTTCAGAGTAAAACTTGCATCTTTTGAAGGTGGACATTCTTTGTTTCTGGCTTCTTGTAGAGTAAATGGTGACTTTTTGCAGACCACTCAGTGTTTTCCATGCATTTTCCATGTAAACTATAAGTGACTGCTAGTGACCACAGCAATCACAATGAGGTTTTTGGTGCAGCACCCTCTTTGCGACCAATTTCACCTAGCGACGACCAGCAAACTCCAGCAACCACTCACCAACCAGTGATTGGAGGTTGCCAGCTGGTCATCCACTGGTTTCTAGGCCTCTGTGACTGAGGCTGTAAACATAGCCCACAAGACCAGCATGGCCTCATCACACTTTTAACCCCACTAATCTACCACCCACCCATTAAACTCTGCAATTGCTGAAACAATATGTAATATGTACTAGTTTGGAGTTATTTTATTTAACCCTCTGGGGTCGACAGACGGTGCGGCCGATTTAAGATGATGTAACTGCAAGACGCAGCCTCGCTGAGTCTCTGTTTTAACTTGTGTCGAAAGTGCAGACTTCAAACTACATACCAGTTTTTAAATTGTGCTGATAAGCCAAGTAAAACCAGAGTTAAGATAAATAATTTACGCCATACTTTTTTCTGAATACTGTCATCACGTTTAGTGCAGGAAGACACGGTAAAAACGGGATGCTTGTGAGCGAAAAAACCCCCCCATAGAAATCCCTTTCCTATTGGTGGAAAAATTCACCACATCAACCAATCAAAAAATTATATGGCAACCCACGACATTTGGCCAAAGCCACTAAATGCAGACTCAAATGTAAACGCTGTTTCCAGGTGGACAACAGGAGGAGTGATACACCCTGTAAGTGTCAGGCCTGTGATGTGCCCCTCTGTGTTGTAGTGGACAGGAAGTGTTTTTTGGAGTGGCACAAATAATTTGTGTAGCATCTTATTGTGACACCTGATTGTTTTGTACATAGTTGTAAATAGTTGTACAAAAACGCCTGTGGCATTGCCTGCATTTTTATGTAAATAGTTGTATATGACTTTATTGTATTCAAAATTTGTACATAAGTTTGTGAAATTTACAATTTATATTTGGATTTCAAGTTATGAAAATGATTCGTTAAACATGTTTGTGGTTTTCACAGTAAAAAATCAAACTTTTCTCTACTCAGATTTTATGTTTTTTGTGTGATTTTAGGTCCAGTGTGTTAATACAGTATTTCAAAATGGAAAATTAACTGTACAGCCAGACATATGAGGTTGTGCTGAAAAAAATGATACCATACAAGGCAAGGTAAACCATTTTTAAAGGTGAAATATAAAGGAAAAATCAAAAATAGTCAAAAACAGCAAATTATACCCTGGACCCCAGAGGGTTAATACAGCTTTATTTGGGAATATGTTCTGAGTGCAATTTAAAGTAAAATAACAAAACAAGATGACACAGGCCACCTCCGCAAACAAAACCAGGTGATGCAGCACATGCTTTAGATGATATTGTGCTATAGTGGTGCAAATAACTTTTACAAATGGGCCGTAGAACAGACGTCTTAAAACAGATGTCCAAAACCAAATATGCTGAACTCTTGGTAGCCCCTATGTAGTAAAAGGTTGATAAGTGGTGTGTAACAGACATAAAGACGTTTTCACACATTAACTTTCTATTTTAAGCAGTTTCCTTTTTCACATGTAGCACACAACAGGTGACAGTCTTGCTGGAGGCAAGACATCCAAAGCCAGCAGTAAATGTACACATCAGCACAATCCAACATCACTCTGTAGTAGGAATTCAGATCTGTTGGGAAAGTCCAAGAAAAGTTCAACGCTAAAGTGTGTGTATGAAAACAGCTTCTAATTTGATACTGAAGAATATCATAATATATTTCAAGCAAATGGCTGCTTTATATTAAGGATTGTCCAATTGATTATTGGGGCTGATGTTAAGCATTCCAATTAAAGGCATTTTTATTGTTTTTAATCCAATTTCAAATACAAACAGATTAATTAAAAATTGTTATTGCAATATCATTTGCACCAGACTTACCATTGTACAGTCTTAAACTTTATGCCCGCTGTATGTGTATATGTGTATTTATGTATATAGAAAAAGATTTTTATCAGTTGTCTGTGATGGCTATCAGTGGTCAGGACCTCAAACCTCCCCAGATTTCCCTGTTGTCCACCATGCAGTGCTCCTGAATCATTT
Organism: Heterochromis multidens; assembly: GCA_015108495.1. NCBI lineage: Eukaryota > Metazoa > Chordata > Actinopteri > Cichliformes > Cichlidae > Heterochromis > Heterochromis multidens. Next base: position 21,652 of record VUQS01069133.1, read on the forward strand.
ATCTCCTGCCTTCATCTCTTTATTTTCATAGTGCTCGCTGTGTTTCTCTTTATCTCATCAGAGACATTCCTGTGTGGATTTTATTTTTCTGAAGTGCACGCTGAAATATTCTTCCTCTCAGTTTGGCCTCTGCAGATGGATGAGTTGATCATGTAAACAGATACTCTGATATCTGGAAAGAACAGAAAAATTAAGCTGAGTTTATATTCTAAAATATAAATGCAACACAAAAAATGGATTTCTGTTCAGCCAAATGATTGCAGCCATAAAATAAACAGACTTTGGTCTCTAAGGAATGTAGTGACACAATACAATAAAAAACATTCAGTGTTTTAAGTGTATTTTATTCACTTTTTGCATGTTATATTTTGTCTGAGTGACTCAGGCTGTTCTGAAAGCTATTACATGCTGGTTTAAAAAAATCACGCAGACGTGACCAGAGCTGCACAGAAGTACCTTGTAACAGCATTTAATAGCATTGTATGAACAATGGAATCTGTGAAGTAACAGTGTACTTTGGATTAAAGTAAATCTACTCAAGGCCTTGTTTAAAGTGGACTGGTATTAAGGCCTTGGTATGCTTCAAACCAAGCAGTTTGTGCAACTTTTGTACTTTTGTGATTGTTTACAGTTGTTGCCTTAGAATTTTGCCTATCTCTGAGCAACTCACTTTGACTTTTGTGGGTCTGAAATCTCTGTAGTTCAGTGAACTGTACATTTTTTCCTCTCCTTGAAGACATTAACTGTGTTTCACATTATTTGCATGAAAACTGACAAAAATAGATCTGAGAAGACTGAAAACACAGTTTGCAAAGATTCGTGACTGTCAGGTTGTTTCAGAACCTTACCAAATTGGACAGTTGTTTTTTGTTTTTCAAAGACTTTGACTGATTATAATTTGGTTATATAATATATTTGTGTGTGTGTGTGTGTGTCATTAGGGAAGATGGACAGGTGCATGCAGTTGTTCTGAAACTATAGGAAGAGAGTTTTGTCACAGTTGTCAACTTAATCATGGCAATTGGCAGCTCATGGAAGCCACTTCAAAACCCTTTAGAGCCCCATGGACAACATTTGTGTCAAAAATCATTAGGATCACTAAAGTGAAAATAGGATTACTATTCCATCTGTATTCATTTATATTTGTTGAATGGCTCTGCTCTGGGACCTCCCTGCCCTTCCACATGAATATGTGTCAAGCTTAAGGTAAAACAGAGCACAAACCCTGCCCCTCCATATGCTAACATGATAAGCTAAAAGGGAAGGAGAATGGCAGCAGCACCCAGGACAGAACAGAGCAGGGATTAATGAAAAAGGACAGAATACTGAATAGCATGAAATGGAGGAGGTGGGATGGAGGTGGGTTGCAAAGTGACTTGCAGAGGCAACAGCAGCTGTAGCAGCATAAAGAGTCTGCTCTACATTAAATTGGTCAATTTGATGTGGAGAAAGGCATTTACTGGACCATCAGCTAATGTGGGGTGGCTGGAGATCAATCGATCTGCCAGGATTTCAGCTTCACTTCACTTCATGTCCTGTCTAAACTAAAGCTATGTAAATGTAAAAATGAGGTTTTAAATAATTTTAAACATCCACAGGCCTGATGTGGGCTGGCACTGATATGCTGGCTGACCTTGGCTCCATGGCCAGAATAAATGCTATGCTCAATGCATCTTTTAGTGTAAAGTGACGCCTACTAGCTATGTAAATAAGAGCTTGTAAAATGTGTGGTGATGTCGTCATCTTTCAGAGTCACAAAGATTTACACACTGGAACTTTCCAACAAGTATTTAACTCTGTACAAGGGTGTATTTGTATTTTAACCTAAGTCACATTCTTTTTCTAAATCTAACCACATACTTTCTGTACCTAAACCTACTCAAACAGTGAGTGAAAGCTACATTTTAAAATAGTCCCAGACAAGACTCTGGTCATATAGGTCAAAGGTCTTTTGCCACCCCTTTGTATTGTTTCAGGAGTTACATAAGTCGTTTCTGATGGTTCAAAAGAATTTGGGGGACTTGTTGCTTTATACTATCTTCAGTTACCTTTGTGCAGAAATACTTTTTACCTACCATAGCACAGAAGCATCATACCAACACATCTTCAAATTGTTTATATACTGTTAGCTGCAGTAAATCTGCCTGGAAACAGTTTGTCCTGTCACATGACTGATGGGCAATTTGACCACCAGTTGACCTGAAAGTTAAACCTCAGTCATTCAGTGACCTTCCCAGCATGCTCTCTGCCTACATGCTCTTAAAATAGTCAGGCACACACACCCTCCCTCACACACAAACACACACGCACACACAGAAACACACATATCTTCTCCTTTCAGCTGACAAGTTCTTTACAAAGCCATCGACCCACCTCGCTGAACTTTACGACATAACACACACACATACGCATGCACACCTCGCCTGCCGTGACAAGCTCTTTAAAACACCATCAAGTCACCCGGCTGAACTTTACGACACAGTTTCATTTCATGTTTATAAGACCCAAACACCTCCACGCACACACACACACATATGCACCGATCACAACAAGTGTTGCATTTACCTACTCAGCCGGTACATGATAAATATGTCTGTTTGAGTCAAGGTCAAACACACCTCCTTGTCCACTTACACACACACACACACACACACACACACTTCTACACAGGCACAGCTGCAAACAGCAGACAGACATGAAGACATATTTGTCGTCCGTCAACATAATGCCTTCCAAGTTTGCGGAACAAATAAATTCCGTCTGCCTGACTGCACCTCGCTCTCCCAGCAGCCATCAGTGCTGACTTCATACACACAGTGGACAGATTTGTGTGCATAAATATAGTAAATGTAGTGATTTTTTTTCTTACAAAAACATTTAGTGGATTCTCCTTTTTTTCCTTTTTCTCTTCTAACTAATAACTGGAGTTACAAATGATGACAACATGCCTGTAGCATTGGTTTTCAGCAACTGTGATATATCAAAAGCTGACTTTGGATGGCTGCTCAAGTTCTCTACCTTTGTTTATTGTTGGATCCAAGAAAGTCCTGTACAGCTGCTACTTTTTAGGTAACATTTGGGAACTTTGGCTTTTGATGAAAGTTAAAAAAAAAATTGAAACCTTTGTTTCAGTATTGGTACCAATCAAGTATGATTTTTAGCACGTGTGCAAATATTTCTAACGACATGCACTGTAAATCAAACGTTCTAAAGATAAGGGTGACAGCACTAGCCACAGAAGTACACATACGGTATTAGCACACAGTGAATGCACCACACAATTCTGTAGAAGCCTATGAGATGAGCCATCAGCTGATGGGACTGGCAGAGATAAGCTGATTTGCTGAGACTGCAGCTGACTTTGACTTTATGGCTTGCCTGAACTAGAGCCCTTAAACCCTTCTTTTTGGAAGGGTTTAAATAATTTTCAAGATCTGCTCCTCTTTTATGAGGCCACCAGTTTGCACCTGTTTAGGTTGACAATATGTATGATTTATTTTATGCTGTCAGTGACAACACATACATCGGCAACAAAACAAGGCGCTATGCTGCACCTCAAGCGCTATAAATAGAATGTGAAATTTAAAAAAAAATAATGCTAAAGTTAAAAATCAATAAAATACAACTTTTTAGAATGGAAGTGATTACATAAGTTGAAAAAGTAATATATTTTTCAACCTCATCTCTCCATTTACTATTTGTTCCCCCTGATAAATAAATGACAAACAGTATGAAAATGATATTCTCTGCCAGATGACATCCATTTTTCATCTCTAGCCCTAAACAGCTCCTCCTCCTCTAAAGTGTTTGTCCGCTATCCCTTCATCTCATCCCTCTTCTTCTCTTTACACCCCCCTCTCCCCCTTTATCCTCCTACACTTTTTCTCTCACATTTTTTTTTTTAGCTGCAGAAAAAATTAATCACCTGTCTTCCTGTCTTTGTGCGTGTGTGTATGTGTGTGTGTTGCCGGCAGGAAGCCCACAGAGGTTTTTAGCAGCTGATTTATTGCCGAGTTAATTCATAACGGCGTCCGATGATGATGAGAGGCTGCAGGAAAGTATGGTCGTCACTGTTGTTGTTGAAGGGTGAGAGAGAGGGGGAAAGGGAGAGAATAAACAGAGTCATTCTTTGATATAAAGTAACAGGGTGGAAAGTGATAGAGGAAACGTAATGAAAAGAAAGTTATGGAATAAAGCAAACAAGAGACAGATTGTAAGGTGCTTTATAGTGTAGTTTTAATATGAAGTAATATAGTGAAAGAGTGAGGAAACGGGATTAGCAAGGAGGGTGATGTTTGCTGGTGTAGTTTCCTTCAGAGCTCATTCAATTTCTTTCTTATCTTCCACTGAAGTAGACATGACAGTTAAATGTGAGAGTGAAAGTGTTAAGATTGCTATCACCAGAAAAATGCAAATGCAAATATGTGTAGAATCTTAGTTCAGTTTATTTCCAAGGGCCATATCAAAAGGCAAAGACCACTGGATAGACCTACAACCAATCAGAGCAACAAAATATGTGACATGGCGCTGCAAATAAGTAAGTTACTGACTGTAGTATGCAAAGATGTCAGTCATCGTACCAGACAATCCCCATATTATAACTGCTGTCTTTGGCCCAGGTCCGAATCTGTTTGAACTGGGGAGAGGGGCCAGAGACAAGCTTTCTGATTTGTCTAGTTCACAGTTTGTAAGAAAGATAAATCACTGGGCTTTCTCAGGTGATCAGATCTATAAAATACCAACTTTGGAGCAAGGGCACTGTACTACAGAACTTTACCTTATGTGGAAATATGGATCAAAAGAAAAATGTTGAAATAAATATTGATAAAGCAGTCATGACAAGAGACAGCCCCCAAGAAGTGACTCTAAACTGAATATTTTGAACAACTGCTTTATTGTGAAGTGACTTCTAAAATACAACGCCCCCTATTGGCTGTAGTAGTTATACTAGGAGCTATAAAGACAATATAGAGAGGAGATTGGGGTTGATGGATGGGCTACATGTTTTTTCTTTTAACCGTAGCTTTAAATCAAAGAATAAAGTGTGCTTTAACTATTTTGCAGGTTACTTTGAGCTCACTACTGCATGATCTATTCCACACAGTTATGTAGCAAAGGAAGCAACCTTCCATTGTAAGCTAGCAGGTTTTGTAAAAACTTGAACCTGAGGGGTGTAGCAATGTATAAATGCTTTTATGCTTGCTCCTAATATGCTGCTAAATCTCTTTTACATTGCTAGAATTGCAGCTGATAGAGCTCAGATAGAACATTTACAGCTACATTTGTTGGCTACTTATTGTCAATAATTTTTAATAAAAAAAAATAATTTCACTTTGATCTTGGGGGGCAAAATAAAGTTATTTCCATGTCTCCTTTATTAGGCTAGACACACTGAGTAACAGTTAATGTTCAAAATTTTTCAGAGCTATGTCATGTTACAGTAGAAATAAACAGCAGCACTGCAAGCGCACTGCAAGTAAAATAAATACAACCCAAAATAATATTGTTTTGTGATGATCATGGTGGAGAGGTGGAACACGGGTGATCCCTTTCTTCGAAATCAAACAAAATTGAGGTTAAATGGAGTGTTCTTTGAGTGCCCATGTAGCTTTGTTAAAGCGTTATTTGGAGATAATTTTAAAACCATACCACATTTCTTACCATATCTATGAACATGAGTTGGTGATACTTGAGAATCACGTTCTGCACATCACTTTTGCATGATCAGATTTTTTTTCATCTTTTTTTTCACTTCTTACAGGCTGCAGGCTCTGAGGAAGGAGAAGTCACGGGACGCGGCAAGGTCGCGGCGGGGAAAAGAGAACTTTGAGTTTTATGAACTGGCCAAGATGCTGCCACTGCCGGGTGCCATCACCAGCCAGCTGGACAAGGCCTCCATCATCCGGCTCACCATCAGCTATCTGAAGATGAGGGACTTCGCCAACCAGGGAGACCCACCGTGGAACCTGCGAATTGAGGGACCTCCACCTAACACCTCTGTCAAAGGTAGAATGGACATTGGAAATATGTGTGGTTCTGTGTATTTCCAAAAAAAAAAAAAAATCTGTAAGAACCAAGAAAAACTCTTTAAGAAAGCAAACAGCAAACAGTCCCTTTATGTTTTAACATTTGAAAGATAAAAATTCAAATTAGAAATTTTCGTTGTAGTGGTTGGTTCATGTCCTAGCACAAGTACATTTCTTTTACCTTTGCTTGCTGATTATTTGAATCATCATATCTTATATGCCACACATCACCTGTAGAGGCTAAGCCAACATTTCAGACCACTGAGGTGTTGCTAACTAACACACTGATTATTTGTTTCTGATGGATCAAAGCCTGACATGAACTTTCCAGTTGAACACTTAGTCACATCACATCACAGTTAAGCTCAGACATACAAATATTTGAAAAGTATAAAATGACAAGTTACCACTATGCCTACAGTCGGCTGCAGCAGTCAAAAACTGTTTACCCTCTGGGCAGTTGGTTCCTACTTATAGAAAACATTGCTAATTGATTCCTATCTCTCCATACCTAAACAACAGAATAGATTGCATTTTCTAAGAGGTTAGGCTTAGTACACGTATACGGCATTGCAGCCAAAGGCTGCATATAAAAAAATGGATGTAGCTTCTGTGTCTGAAAAGTGAAACGTATGCCGAAGTCTCTTAAACATGTATAAGGATTTTTATCTCGCTAAGAATGAGCCTGTGGTGGGTGGTTTACATGCAGCTGTAAACATAAGTGGCCTACAGTGCATTTGTGCTGGGTTACCTGACAGAAATTCATGCATTTCTCAGTTACTTATTACGATTACTAAAATGATTACCCACAAATCCTATATGATAAAACCTGTTGTCTTTGAGCCAAGAAAAAAAAAACACTATCAGTATAATACAAGCTATAGGTTAAGTTTTAAATAAGTTTTATTTAAAAAGGTACGTTTTAGAGCCATGTTTGTTAACAAAACATTTCAATGTTTTTCACCAGCCAGGGATACTGGAATAGGTTTTCATGCCCTTATGCTCAAAAACATACTATTTTTTGTACTGTACATTGCTGTAACACCTTTTTCCAACTTCTGTTTTATTTAAACATTTTATTTAGCTCGTTTTTGACAGTTGGCATTTCAAAAATGAAGCAACATTGGTCACGTACCTAAGACCTGTCAACTGCAAACCATCTCTCTAGCCATTAAAAGGAAGCTTCAGCAACTCATGACTTCAGATTTTCTGCCTAAATGGACTTTCAATATAGTTGAATATAGTTGATATGACTCACTTTAACTAATGTAAACGGTGATTTTGTTGGACAACTATTTGTCATAAAATCTGGAGTTTAGCAGTGAACAGAAAATGGTTAGAAAATGGCTTGGTTCACCATTTTTAGCCCTCAGCCAAAAAGGCTGATGGGGTGTTGTCGTCACCCTGCCGGACAGGCGGGCGGGCAGCGTAGACGCCCACGTTTGTGAATGTGATAACTCAAGAATGAAGCAACGTAGGATTTTGAAATTCATACCATAGGTGCATCTACTAAAAATCACAGACAAGTTCAAACTCAAGTTCAAGGTCAGAGGTCAGTTTTTCTGAAAATCACCTAGGATTTTCAAATTTATACCATCTGGGCATCCACTAGGAGGCTGAGGGGTAGCACTGGCGGCTGCCAGTATTTTTTTATTCTTGGTGCCGAATCATAAATCTCCCACTTGTTTACCCATACAGTTGTCTGACAGGAAATTGGGAAGTGTGTAAGTGAGAACAGCTTTATTGTGAATTTGGCAAACAGAGCTCACTTGAGCTCAGTTAGCTGCAAACGATGCTTAAGCTAAACGCAGAATGGTGTCCCTGTTGTTATGGTGATGTTGCTTATTGGAAATAAAAGTAATCCACCGACAATGCAAGTGCGGATTGCACTAGTGCTGAAATGTGGAGCTTGACACAATGCAAACGTGTCTGCCACACCTGAGTGAGTGTTTACAACCCTGTATTATAGAATCATTAAAACCACCAGAAGAATGGTACAGCCCATCTCTGGACAGAATAAATCCTAAACGTTAATAGTATTAAAGCTGGAAACAGGCAAAACCAAAACACTCCACACTTAGCTGGCTGATGCAGCGCCTTTGTAAAATGCAAACGTTGTGGATGAGAGGAGAGCTGACTGCTGGAGGTGAAAGACATTATGTTAAACTTTATGTGCTGTGTGTTCAGTGGCTGTTGGATATAATTTTTTTCCCCCCCTCAATTGTTATTATTTTGGTGCTTGTGATTTTCTTTTGGCTGTTGCAAAAGTGGTTTTCTAAGGGCCAAGATTTTCTCAATGTAGGAAAATCCCTGTGTATTATTTCTAATGGTCAGTAGGGGACAGCTCTTGTTGCTAAAAGAAGTCCAGTTTTATAGAAGTCTATGAAAAAACACCCCTTAGCTCCCTTGACACTATTCCTGATGCAATTAATGTCTCAGTCACTGGTTTCAAGTCATATTGAATACAACATGTTTATTTTGTACATTTTGGTTCCTCATTAGTCAAAAAGGAGGATAAAGCACCGTATACTTTTGGGTGGGCCTACCTTGTAATTAAAAATGCTCAGCTCAAAAATATAACTTTGTAAACTAGTTGGTGACTTCATGGTGGATACGGCCATTTTTTTTATTTACAGTCAGTAATTCCAGCTTTAAATGCTCATAGATGAGTTTTAGTCCAAATGGACTTTAAATTTCTTATGGAATCAGTCAAAAATATTCAGTTCTTGTTTTAACTTTCAGTTTTAAAAATGGGAAAAAATATAAATATTTAACATTTATTTGACCCTGTATAAAAAAACGCCTTGTTTAATAGATTTGACATTTTCTGAATTTTGGCTGAGACTGCGAGTGAAGTCATTCTAAAATTACATTTTTGTAATAAATACTAAGTTTAAGAGTTAAAGAAGTATTGCTGGGGTCTGACCTTAGACAGATTCATATGGAACAAACTGAGCAAATCTGACAACTTAAGCTTTCAATAATCACCAGAATATGTTCCACCAGTTTCTTTCCCTTCTTTTGTTTCTGTGTTAATTTCAACACACAGCTTTGCATAACAAGTCAAAGTTTTTCTAATCCTCACTACTTTTTTCTGATTACTCTTTGACATTGTGTATTTTTTAAAGATAGAACAATAATTTTGAGGTTTCAAAACCACAAAGCTTCTGTAATTATCCAGACTATTTAAAAAAAAACCTCAGAATTTGGAATAATGCTTCTTTTTCTGTTTAAAAAGCTGTGGATTGTAAGTTTTGTGTATTATTCCTTTTTTTTTTAGATAATTATTGATTGATTTCTGATCCAGATTACCTCTTTTCAGCCAAAACACTCTCTGTCAAGGAAAATTGAACTATAGCAACAGCTTTACTGCTCAATTTAGCTTCCACAAAAGCTTGTCTTTGTGTCTTCAAACAAACCTTTTCATTCAAATGAAAGTGAGCATGCAAACAGAGGCGTATCAGGCTTACAGCTAGCAGCACTGCAGTGACTGTCTGGCTCTTTAAACTGCTATCAAACAACTTGCAAAAGCTGCAGAAACGCACCACGGTCGCACACACACGCTCACTCACACACGGCTAGCTTCAGCGCTAAGTGATTTTTCTGTGAAGGGAACATTAAGCTTTGATGAATTTCTGCCTGGAGTACCAGAGTGTACACAGCACTTGTGAATCTAAGTGGAATTTGCCTTTGAAATGGCCCCTTTGTGCGTCGCACTTAAAGGAGAAGAGGAGCATTTGCTTTTAAAGGGGACATTTGGGCTCGTAGGAATGACCCAAAGATGAAAGCAAATTGTCTTAAATTTCTGGTGGCGACAGTGTGTTTCACTGTGTTTGTGTGGCTGTAAGAACTACAACCGGGGATATTTACCTGTGAACTGGAGTACATGTAGAACAAGACTGTAGTTGAGTATGAGTGAATAAAGGTAAGGTGTTCATGGGTGTGTATGGGTGTTTCTACACATGAGCATGTCTCTAATGTGTGTGCACACATGCCCTCTCCACACAACAGCAGATGGCATCATTGTCGGCAGCGCTTTGAAGAGGCGCATGCATTTTAATGAACAGAACAGAAACATATACACCAGATAAATGTGTGTGTGTGTGTGTGTGTGCTGGATTGTTTAGGAGCTCTCAGGGCTGTGGGTTGTATGTTTCCTGTAACACAGCGCCGCAACAGAGAGCATCATACTAAATCACATTTAACGTGCATGGACCAACAAATACTATATGAACAAACCTTAATCTGATTCTTGTGGAAACTGATAATGATAAATGTCAATAGTCAAAGTCTGGTCTGCCTGTTGGTGTGTGTTGTGTGGCTGGACTAAGTATGTTCCTGGCAACTAATTAACTAGTTAATTAACCCTCTGAGGTCTAAGTACTTGTCAGTGACGGCACTAACCCTAACCCCTATATCAGATTCAAAACTGTTTTTGCCTTTGTTTCTTTAGTTCCAGACTAGAGCATATGATATGTCTACTGAAGTTTAATTAAACTTAAAGGCCAAAGTTTAATAGCTTATTAATAATTGAAAAAAAAAAAATCTCTAAATGTCTGTCTCTCTGTCTGTTCTTCACAGCCACATTTTGAACAGGCACAGCCCCACACATGTGCATTCAGAGACTGTATACTTTTAGCTGCCCCCCCCCCCCCCCCACCCTAACCA
>VUQS01069133.1:33105-48545 GCA_015108495.1 Heterochromis multidens
TGTGTGTGTGTGTGTGTGTGTGTGTGTGTGTGTGTGTGTGTGTTTCGTAGTACAGCAGAGAGTTATTGATTTTGGCCTCTGTGTAGCTTGTGTAGCTGCTCTGCATTGGTTCAGGTAATGAAGATTGTTCTGTGTGTGTGTGTGTGTGTGTGCGGTATTCCTACTGATGACTCCATACTCTTTCTGTTTGACCCACTGACAATATCCTCATTTATTGTGTTTCCCTCCTTTTTGCTTCAGCCTTTCATGATTTTGTTGTAGTGTGGTTTTGTCTTTTTTTTAATATTTTCTCCCTCATCTTCTCCTTTCTTTCTAATTCTTATTTCCTAGCTAAGGTCACTTTACCACTTTTTCTTGTTTCTTTCTTTTTCTCTTCCCTTTCCCCATGCTGTTGCCACCTCTGCCTCTTCCTTTTTAATATTTTTTTTCAAAAGGAAGAAGATAAATGATTTCTGATCGCATGTTTTTGATCCGTCTATTTGCATTATGCATTTTTTTCTCAACTTCCTTTTATCCTTTCTTCTCTCATTTCCTTTTCTCAACCTTAATATTTGTCCTATCGCTTTTCAATTATTTTATCTTTTTCTTCTAACTTCTGTCCCCCTTTCCTCTGTTTCTTGTCTTTATTCCTTTTTTCCTCATCCTCACCTTACCTGGTATCCTCTCCTTCCATTTTCTCTCTTTTTAGTTTTGCCTTGTCTTCTTCCTTCTTCCTCTCTGCTTCTTATCCTGTACCTTTCTCTCCTCACACCACCTTTGTTCTTCCTAACCTTCTCCTTTTCGTCTTTTCCTTTATCTTTCTTCAATATCTTCATTCCTCTTCCTCTTTTTCCTCCTCATCTCATTCTCCCTTCCCCAGTCCTCTCCCACTCCTCTTCCCTATAACTGTTTACTTTCTCAATCTCTATCTTCTTTCTACTTCCTTCTTCCCGTTCCCCATTTCCTCCATCCTGACATCCACTTCCTATAATCACCTTCCTCCTCCTTCCCTCTTCCTCTTCTCTTTTCTCTTCCCTATCCTCCCCCACCCTTGCTCTTCATGCCCCTGCCCTACCTTCCCCTCCTCCCCCATTGACCTTTGCAGTAATTGACCCATCAGTTGCTCTTCTACAGTTTAGTGTTGGAGGTTTTGACTTCCTGTCAGTAAGAGTCTCCACATCTGCTACAGGACTCCACACAAACAACCGTGACCTTTGGAGCATCCTGACACCCAGCCTATTTGTGTGTGTGTGTGTGTGTGTGTGTGTGTGTGTGTGTGTGTGTGTGTGTGTGTGCGTGTGTAAAAACGACTGACCGCTCACTATTTAAGTGTGTGGCTGAATGTCGGTCGTTGTGTTTATGTGTGAATTTAAGGTTGTGTTTGTGTTTGCACATGTGGGTACAGTATGTGTGTCCAGCAGTGTGTATGAAAAGCTTTGAGCCTCTCTTTTTCTGTCTGACAGTCTGGTGTTTGTGTGTGTGCTTGTGTGTGTGTGTGTGTGTGTGTGTGTGACCCCCTTCGACACCTGGCTATTCATTATGCATGCAGAGAGCAGCAGACACCAAAATGCCACACTTCATGAGCCAGTCTAAAAATCAAGACGCACACGCTCACTGTACTCCACACACAAACAAACAATATATGCACTAATCCAAACACACACACAGGTTTTACACATACTTTATTCTGACAAATACACACATGTAGATATTAAGAAAACACACGGGTACCTGCATAAATGCGAGCTGCACACTACTCCTTGTAAACACACATCGTTCATATCTATGCTGCTTTACATTCTGTATAAATATCCACTCTCTTGGTTATTAAAAGATAAATTATGGCATTTTTTATAAGATCCACATACCTATTTATGGCTCGGTGCATGAGCTCATAAGACTCATAAGGTGGGACTCATAAGGAATATAAGGTGTGTGTGGGTGGGTGAATATGAGCTCAGGGTCATTTAATGTGGTTTTAAATGTGAAAGAGACTGTAAATCTTCATAGTTGTGTTTTTGAGACGATTTATGCTGGAAGTCAGTGCAGACATCAAAAAAAGTTTTGGAACATAAAGTATGTTATAAATCACATCAGATAGCATTATCACATTAGTAACAACTTTTACTTTTGACCTGCAAAAAGTGATGCTACAGTACTATATAGCCTGTTTTAATAGTACAAACAAATTTAGCGGATTACTAGTTTGAAAGAAGCTAGTGGCCAGGAACTCAAAAAAGTTACAATATAGCTAATAGATTTATGGATAACCTTATTCAGAGTGGTTTCATGAGGGAGACTTTCTTTGTCCAATGGGATGCTGCTCACTGAGCTTCATACATTTTAAGGGCCTTTATAGATTTTTCTCGCTAACTAAGTTTGGTAGCATTAGCTGATAACTTAGCACTTTACCCTCTAAAAATGCTCCAAAAGTACCCCAGTCGTTTTACCATCTCACCTCCTTTGTGGAATCCACAGAGCAGAGTTTGTTTAGTCTTATCCTGCTACTGCCCCAGCACACCACTGTCTACAAAATGGCAAACTTCACCTATGTAGTGGTTAGTGGATAATGATTTTGTCCTGCGTGGACTAAGGCGATAGAACTGTAGAACTGTTTCTTATATTGGGTGCAAAGGATGAGAGAGATTTCCAACTTTCCATTAAGTCACTAAGCACTGCTGTAAGATTAAAAACTCTTGTTAACTAAATAAAAGAGAAATTAACTGGATTCAGAGCATCAGGAGACTCACAAAAAAATCCTAGAAATATTCCTACTGTGTCAAACACTCGCCTGATTGTTGACATCAGAATTCCTTAAAAAGGTAAGTTGTACAGCTTCGTTTTTCAACTTATTAAATTGCAGCTATGCATAGTCTGCGACATCCTGGTTATGAAGGGTGTCTCGGAAGAAAATGCACACAGGATTTGTTGGCTTTGTAAGTGACGGTGCAGCTGCTGCGATGGGCTGATAGAGAGGAGCGGCCACACTCGTGTAAAAAGATTAACCTTTAGCTGACATTCACTGCATCATTCACAAGTAAAAACCTGTGGTCCAATATGCTGCAGAACACTTTACAGACCCAAGTCATTTTCACATATTTATTTACTCTCAAACTCGAAAGTCTGATGCTGATCTCAGTAAATGTAAGTTTCCTCCTTCCCTGTATGGAGATTTGCAGATGTGGGTAAAAGAGGGGCGATGCGCTATGCTTGGCAGTAAAGGAGAAAAAATCCATCATCAAAGCAGACAGTTTTCTTATGTATCTACTGTAGAGGAATATTCACTATTTTTAAATGGCAGCATTTTGTGGTGTTGAAATTTGAGATTATTTCATATTAAATATTGACTATGAATGGCACAGCTGGCCAAATAATGCTAAGTGGAAGGGGGATTTAATTCTGGAATGCGAAACTGTATTGCTATATTTGACTGGATCTCCTGTGTCTGAAGAGGAAAACATGAGGCTGAGAACACTGTGCATAATAATGTCGTAAAAAATGGTAATATTCTTGCTGTGGTTATATGTTTAAGCTCTGAACTTGTTTAGCTGAAGTTCATAATTATTCCATAAACATTACATTGACAGCAGTACATTAACAAATATTCTAAAAGGCATCAGAGAATATGGGACCACTCTGGTTCATGAATTATTTTCACGGGGTGGGGGTGGCGGGGGGGACATCCCCCCTTTATTTTTTTTTTCACAAATCGCACAGAGTGTAAGCCCACAACATAAAATACCAAAAATATTGCTGTAGCTCCAATCTGATTGAGACGACTCTATATCAAGTCATGTAGTGAAGTATTGTCTGCATTGTTTAGTGTGTTTTTATGTGAGTGTGTGTTCCTATCCACTTAGCATTACATACAGCCAGACTGCCGCTTTATACAAAATCAACCTCCTGCTTAGTGAGACTCTAAGCGCTGAGTGGGAGAGAGAGAGAGAGACAAGGGGGAAAAAAAAGAGGTGCATCAGAAGAAAGGGACTGAGTAGAAAAATGAGAGGGATAACGACAAGACGGGGGAGAAAGAGAGAAAAATAAACGAGATAGTCAATTAGAGAGACAGAGGCTATCAGTGAGGCTGAGAGAGAGAGGCAGAGAGACAGAGAGGGAGAGCAGCAGGAGTCTCGTCTCGTTATGATCCATCTCGTCTCTTTGTACCAGCTGACGTTTTTATGATGCGGCCTGCTGGCTGGGCTAATGGCTTCCTCCATTATACTGAGGGAACACAGTGACCCCGACACCCGGATAAACACAGCACTCACATCAAACCCCTCCCACCTGCCCAACCCAGCCTGCAGGCTGCAATCCGACAGTGAGTCAGCGATGTCACACTCAGCGGAACAGGGCTTGTTTCACCGAGATGGAGAGAATTTAAAGAAAGGGACAGAGATTAGTTGCTTCCCAAATGCTGAAAGGTTTCAGGCATACGCTGCCTGTTGTATGGCTGGGATTTTTTTAGTAAGTACAGGGTGTCAAAACTGTAGTCATTCAAAGGTAAATCAAATCATCACCACAAAATAAAGGACTTGCCAGTGAAAATTAGAATATTTATAGGTTATATCGTTGTGTGCATGGTATTTTATTTTTAAAATGACTTGATGGATTGTACAAAGTATGCGAGCTGACACAGTCAATGTCAGCATTTAAATTTAAAGGTCAATGGCTTTTTAAAAATTAATTCTCAAATTTTTCTTTCATGCAAATATAAGGTATAACAAAATTAAAGTCCATTTCATTTTTGTGTACTGTTCAAATGAAAATGAAAATCACACACCAATAACACATTTTCCTTGTAGTTTAAGCATTCACACTGACAGTGCACTGCAAACCAAAAGTAAAAATGAAATTGCATCCATCCACAGGTTACATGACGGGGTTTCAGTCTTAAGCCCCATCCACACAGGAAGCGATTCGCATGTCACACATTGCTTTATCACTGACAGTTAGGTAACCCTCTAATATATTTAACACTCTTTCATATGTCAGTCAGCAGTATCCTCCACTCTTATTTAGCAGTCATTTAAATTGCTCACTCCAAAGTTGAGAAAAGCTTCATTCAAGATCCTCCCAACTTCATACTGTCAGTGGTTATTTTGCCCATCACTGATTGAAGTTGGTGAATGTCATTGACTTTGAGTTGTCTCTGGTCACCACATCGCTGCTTTTCTTTGTGGACAAGCGTTTCATCATAGGTTTGTTGCTGTTAATTAGAAATGACAAAGAGTTCTTCACAAAGACAAGCTCATTTTAATGAATGTCATACGCTACAAGCATTGTTCCGATCTACAGAAAATTGTTTTCTATTCCAGCCAAATATCCAGATTTTTCAGACCAAATACAATATAAAACTGCCCTTTACGGAAGTAGGTTTTAAAATGTGAGTGTTGGACATGTTACACAATATTTTGTATGAGTGATAGTACAAGTTTAAAAGAAAATGTCAATGTTTTTTTTTTTGTAACTTTACATCTATCTAAAAGTCGTTTAAAGCTCATCAGGGTTTGCAAAGTTAAAGATATAGCAATCTGAAACTTTTAAGATTTTCATTTGAAGTTTACAGAGTATGCATTTTAAGATGCATATTATCTGGATTTGTGTTGACAGATTAGACTTTCTCTAACAGCGCATTGTTTCTTTCTGTAAACTAACAACTCAAATCTCCTTCCAGCTGTTGCATTCAGGTTAGACGTCATTTAACAGCAGGATCATCTTCCCACTGATGTCTGAAATAAGACAACACAACTCCTCTTCTACTAAAGCACAGTGGGTGTGAACCAAACCATATAAAACACAGGGCCTCTGCTATTTGGATTACATCATGTACACACTGGGTGATAATTGTTGTGTCTTTCCCCAAATACCCCCCATCCAGTTGTAATCACTTCAGCCTTTTACCCTCAGATCTCATCTTAAACCTAAAAAGAAAGAAGTGAGGCAGCTGCTTCTTCTCTGCATAATAAACTTGTCAAATGTTGCTTTGGTTCTCTCACTGCAGAAACCTGTGGCGCTCCTACCGGCCCTTAGCTTAGCCCTGTTTGGCTCTGCAGCCGAGACACTTCTCCATCCGCCGGCTAAAACCGCTCCCCTTGCATGCTCACACTTAATAAACAGAGGGTAATTTGGCCAGCTGCGAGTGTGAGATGTTTTGATTCCCCAGTCACAGTGTAAAGAAAAATGGAATGACAGAGGGAGAGGGAAACAGCAGTAATTATAAAACTAATTACCAAATGCTGATGATGCCCATAGGCTTTGCATAACTAAATTTAGACGAGGAAATTGCTTTCGGCCGCCGACGTGGCTGCTGGGCATTTCGTTCATCTTTTTTTTTTCTTAATTCTTCCCCCTCTCTCGTCCTGCCTGCTGTCACACACTCGCACACTGAAGAAAAAAATATAATCACCATGGAAACAATTATTCAAACACCTATCTTTTTCTCTTTATTTTTTGCTGGCAAACACAAAATGGCTCCGGGAAGTGTTGTTGTCCAACAATGTGGTGTAATGACAGAAAATATAGCTGCTTGTTTCTGTTTACCCCCTGAAAGACATAGCAATTAACTACAACACAGAGATGCTCACAGAGAAACTAAGAGACATTCACTTATTGAATCAGGCTGTGCCTCTCTCTGCGGGTTTGCATATGAAAGACGTGTTTTTGTCTTGCTGAGTGTCTGCACAGATTTGTACATAGCTGAGCTCTGACGCCTGATTTTCCTCTGGAGTGATTGCAGAAATGTCGACTGTTGGTTTAAGTTTCTATTAGATCCTACTTTGATCATTCCAGCATGAACGAGCAGAGTGACTGAATAAGTGTTGAAACCAAAGTGGTGTGACTATCTCAACTGAAAGAATTTACAGGGAAATATCTTCCACGGATAGAAGGCTAAAAAATGGAAATAAACAACCGCGTGTAAAGGGCAGATTATACTTAGTTGTGGACACAGACAGATGCATACACCACAGTCAAATATGCATTCCTGTTGTAATTCTCCTCCACATCTTCTTCTCTGCCTGATGGGCACATCTGTCATTTGTGCATTATAGCGTAGTGTCTCCACAGACGAGTCCACGAAGTCACAAAAAATTGGCAGGCACGCCTTGTACCTTTTACCATCTCATGAGGAATTTTACGTCACTCAATCCCAAGTATGACTCTATCATGCTAGAAGATGCAGAAGCACCTTTAAGTTGTTGGGACAACCTCAACTGCTTCTTCTGCAACTTGGCTTTGATTTGCCAAAGCCCTGTCCACACAGGAAACAATTTGCTATTCACACATGGCTTTGTCACTGATGGTTGGTCACTAGCGGACATTCCAGGCTCCAGTTGGATGGGTAAATCTATGATGTATTTATTTCTCAGTCATATGTCAGTTAACAGTATCATGTGCTCTCCTTGGCATATGCCCACCTCGAAGTTGAGAAAAGTTTAACTCAGGAACTGCCCAATTTGTGTCCCCAGCAGTTATGTCACTTGAAGTTGCTGAATGTCATTGACTTTCGGTGGCCTCTGGTTGCCTCATCACTTCTAGTCGCTTCCTGTGTGGATGGGGCTCAAGTCTTTGAATATCTAGTAAATGGTTGGAATTCCAATCCTTCCAATAGTTATTCCCTCATTTGGTGTTTTCATGACAGCAGTACAAAGCACTGTCTGACATGTCAGCCAAATTCTCACAACTGGTTTGAGATCTGGTGACTGGAAAGGCCATAGCATGCAAAACACATTATTTTCTGACTCATCAAATCAATCAGTGAGCAACTTGCCCCTTGATGTGGACAGTGTCATCCTAGAAGAGAACATCATGGTAGAAATGTTTCATCACTGGATAATGCTAAATGGCAACCCAAAGGCCACTTGCAGTGCATCCAGAGAGTATTCACAGCGCTTCACTCGTTCCTCATTTTGTCATGTTACAGCCTTATTCCAAAATGGATTAATTAATTAATATTTTCAACTCAAAATTATACACACAATACCACATAATGACAAAGTCAAAGAAGTTTGACTTAAAAATATATAACATGTACATAAGCACTCAGAATTGGTGCATCCTGTTTCCACCAATGTTGAGGAACAGATGTTTCTACAACTTGATTGGAGTCCACCTGTGGTAAATTCAGTTGAGTGGAGATGATTTGGAAAGGCACACACCTGTCTATATAAGGTCCCATAGTTGACAATGCATGTCAGAGTACAAACCAAGCCATGAAGTCCAAGGAATTGTCTGTAGACCTCTGAGACAGGATTGTATCGACGCACAGATCTGGGGAAGGGTACAGAAAAATTTCTGCAGCATTGAAGGTCTCAATGAGCACAGTGGCCTCCATCATCCATAAATGGAAGAAGTTTGGAACCACCAGTACTCTTCCTATAGCTTGCCGCCTGGCCAATCTGAGTGATCGGTTAGAAGGGCCTTAGTCATGTGGACAGAGGAGAACCTTCCAGAAGGACAACCTTTTCTGCAGCACTCCACCAATCAGGACTGTATGGTAGAGTGGCCACACGGAAGCTACTCCTCGGTAAAAGGCACATGACCATGGAGTTTGCCAAAAGGGACCTTAAGGACTCTCAGACCACGAGAAACAAAATTCTCTGGTTTGATGAAACAAAGATTGAACTCTTTGGCCTGAATGCCAAGCCTCATGTCTGGAGGAAACCAGGCACCACTCATCACCTGGCCAATACCATCCCTACAGTGAAGCATGGTGGTGGCAGCATTGTGCTGTGGGGATGTTTTTCGGCAGCAGAAACTGGGAGACTAGTCAGGGTCGAGGGAAAGATGAGTGCGGCAATGTAGAGACACATCCTTGATGATAACCTGATCCAGAGCGCTCTGGACCCCGAACTGGGGCGAAGGTTCATATTCAGGACAACGACCCTAAGCACACAGCCAAGATAACAAAGGAGTGGCTTCGGCACCACTCTGTGAATGTGCTTGAGTGGCCAGCCAGAGCCCAGACTTGAACCCAATTGAACATCTCTGGAGATCTGAAAATGGCTGTGCACCGACGCTACCCATCCAACCTGATGGGGCTTGAGAGGTTCTGCAAAGAAGAATGGAAGAAACGACCCAAAAATAGGTGTGCCAAGCTTGTAGCATCATACTCAAAAAGACTTGAGGCTGTAATTGCTGCCAAAGGTGCTTCAACAAAGTATTGAGCAAAGGCTGTGAATACTTATGTACATGTTTTATATATATATCAATTTTTTTCTATAAATTTGTAAGAATTTCAAGCGAACCTCTTTCATTTTGTCATTATGGGGTATTGTGTGTAGAATTAAATCCATTTTGGAATAAGGCTGCAACAAGTGAAGTGCTGTTAATACTTTCTGGATACACTGTAAATTCTGTTAGTAAATTGTTGACTCTGGTTAGGCTGTGAAAACATTTCAAGGACCACTGATGAAAATTGAGAGAAAAAAATTAATCCATTAAAACATAACAAAACCTGGAAAACCTGAAAGAGTCTGAAAACTTTTTGAATGTGTCACAGATACCTTATTTTAAGTATGTTTTGCTAGTCTGACCTTTTTCCCATCATGCCTATGATTTTGTTTCCCAGAAGTCCCACAGTCATTGGTATCACTTTGTATTAATCATAGTGAGACTCTTGTGAAGGACATTTACCCATTAGAGCTGATGTCCTTACTAACCCAGTTATACATCTAATGTCCTTTCTAATCTGTTTATCCCGCTTTCCCTCCATACCAGACAAATGGGACATTATTGGCTTATGTACTGCACACTGTAAGGCCCTCAGCAGTCAATCATCCACTCTAATATTCAGAAAGGCAAGCTTTGACACTGAATTAAAACCGACATGAAAAGCATGTGTTAAACAAAGTAAAGTATTTCCAATCAGGTGTAATTGGCCTGTCGGAGCCAGCGGTGATATATGTTTGTAATTAGTTAAGCGGCCTGAGTTTGTCTCAAAGGGTGTTTTTTATTTTTTAATTATTTTTTTCCCCTCCTCCCACAGCTGATCGTGCATCAAAATGTCAGAATAAACTGGGGAATAAGAAGCTTTTTAAAAGCCGCAGCACCGATTGCCAATATACATGATTGGACTGGACGGGAGTTGAGGGAGTAGGCAGGGTTGTGGGGTTTTACCTATCAAATTCTCTTGGTATGTAGACTATACGCACCAATGAATAGTCATTAAAATCCAGTTTGATGTGCAAAAGACATTCTTGTTTTTATTTTAATTTATAATCGACTGTGTTTGGTGGTAAGAAAATACTGGGGTTGTGTTTTAGGGATCACCCAACCAAGGAATTTTTAAATGGCACAGAGGGGAATAACACCCAGTGATTATGATGGGGGAATAAATAAATAAATAAATATACAGCCATGAGGCGACCAAATGTTGTCCGAATTTAAAAAGTATTATTTTACATCTATAATTAGCACTAGAGCTTTTAGTCTATATTATCATATTACTGACTAATATATTATTATGTTTGGAATAATGCACTGAGGAAGATCACGTTTGTTTTTCCCCAAAAAAAAGAGGATAACCACACCTGAACTGGGTAATCTCAGTTCAGATAGTAGGGATCCTTCTTGTGAGATCACTTGACACATCTGATATTATGGCAAGATCTTGACATTAAATTATCTTGAGATTAATTTTAGAAGGCATCTGTGTATGTGTAAAAAAAAATTGGTATGGGCAACAAAAGGCTGGTGGAACTAAAAAGAAACAACTGGAAGAAAGTTTTCAAAATAATTACGTTAAATGGCAACAGGTTAGTAACATGACTGGGTATAAAAAGAGCATCTTAGAGAGGCAGAGTTTCTCAGAAATAAAGATGGGCAGAGGTTCCCCAGTCTGCAAAAAACTGTGTCTACAATGTAAAATTGCAAAGACTTTGAATATCTCATCAATTACAATACATAATATCAGAACAATCCAAGAATCTGGAGAAATCTCTATGTGCAAGGGACAAGACCAAAAATCAATATTGGATGCCCAGGATTTTTGGGCCTTCAGGCAGCACAGCATAAAAACACAGGCATAATTCTGTCATGGAAATCACTGCATGGGCTCAAGACCCCTTCCAGAAATCACTGTCTGTGAACACAGTTCCCATCCACAATGCAGGTTCAATGCAGGTCTATCATGCAAAGAAGAAGCCATCTGTGAGCGTGACTCAGAAATAACACCGTGACAATCCAGATTACATCTTTTTCAGGGAAGATCTTGCATATTTCAGCAAGACAATGCTAAACCGCGTACTGCAGCTATTACAACGGCATGGCTTCATAGTAGAACTGTCCGGGTGATGAACTGGTCTGCCTGCAGTCCAGACCTTTCACCAACTAAAAACATTTGGAGCATCATGAAACCAAAAATACAACAAAGAAGACCCAGGACTGTTGAGCAGCCATTTAGACACGAATGGATTCCTCTCCAAGAAGTCCAGCAGGTGCTCTCCTCAGTTACCAAACACTTACAGACTGTTGTTAAAAGAAGAGGGGATGCTACACAGTGGTAAACATGGACCTATTCCAACTTTTTTAAGACATGTTCCTGCCATTAAGTTCAAAATGAGCCAATATTTTTCTTAAAATGGTACACTTTCTCAGTTTAGACATTTCATATATTTGCTATGTTCTATTGTCAATAAAATATGGGTTTATGAGATTTGCAAATGATTGTATTCAGTTTTTATTTAGATTTTACAGTGTCCCAACTTTTTTTGGAATTGGGGTTGTATTCATTCGCACACTACAACTATTTAGATGGACTTCAACATATCCCAACTTGTTGCATCAAATATACAGCTGCCCTATGAAATAACTGAGGCATTTTAAAAACAATTTTTATCTTTTCTTGATTGTCCTTTCATCATTGTCTTATCGTTTATGTATCTTTTTTCAGTTGTCTTGTATATTTTTGTTAGAATTCCTATATTGCTTTTATTATTTTTAGTTTTTGCTCAGTTCCTGTTTCCATCTAGTATTCTGTGTTTGTCTGTTAAATTTTTTTTAATAAAGTTATAATTATTACTATTACACTATTATTATAATTACATATTGTAAACTCTAAAGAAGGACACTGTCATGCTAGAAGATGGCTGCAATAATCAAAGCTATTGATAGCTTTGAATTGTCTGTAAGACCTCCACTCAGCACTGTTATTACCTTGTTTACTCCCTGTCACTCACACAAACTCACAGCAAAAAGATAAACTAGCGGAGGCATACACAGAGATAAATACATACACTCGGCTGCACTCTCTGATCGAAACCATTGGGTTTAATGGATTTTTACAATTTAAAATGTTACAGGGGAGAGTTAGAGGACACTGAGAGAGAGGGAGATGAATGAATCAGAAAGAGAGAGAGAGGGAGAATTAGATAAACTAGTGGGGAAGAGAGAGAAGGGGGCCAAGCTTGTGTTTGCTGGGCTGTGAAGCATTCAGCTGTACCACCATCTGAACGCTCCGTTAGCAGTCCAGCCATTTCTTAATAACACTCATAACTGCTCTCTCAAACGCTCCTCCTTCTCCTATCTCTCTATCCTTCTATCCATCTCTGCCTCTGTCTACTCATCTTTATGCCTCTATCTTTCTCATTTCTGTATATTTCTGTCCATTTCTTTCTTTATGCTTTTATAGTTTTTTTTTCTATGCAAGTTTATATTTAGAGCAGCTGGAGAATCAAGATTCAAAGACTGTCTTCCCCCAGGAAATGACCCAAACAAGTAGTCTTTGTAGAGTGAAAGCAGAGTGAAAACCTACTCTTCTGGTCAAATATAGGGGTGTCACTGTCTGAGGATTTTTGTGCCTCTGCCATCCTGCCTAAATCCAAATGCTGATTTATTTTGTTTTTTATAGTGGAAAAACTCCTATATATCAGTTGGGGAATGCTTACATGGGTCATTGTGGATGGTATAAAATGGAGGACTTTAATCAGTGTGGTTGCAAGTTAAGATTTGGTTAATTTTATAGTATGATCATTGTTAACCTTCAACTTACTAACATATTTAAAGGTATATTTAATGATCAGTGGTTGTTACATGCACCAGCTAAGACATCACCACAAGCCCTTCACCAATTACAGTGGGGGAAATAATTATTTGATCCCCTGCTGATGTTTGCTCACTTACAAAGAAATGAACAGTCCAGAGAGAGATAGGATATCAACCAAAAATCCAGAAAAAACATATTACATAAAAGTTAGAAATTGCATGTCATTCATGTTATAAATTGCATGTCATATGAGTGAAATAAATATTTGATCCCCAAGCAAAAAATGACTTAGTACAGTGCATCCTGAAAGTATTCACAGCTCTTCACTTGTTCCATTTTGTCATGTTACAGCCTTATTTCAAAATGAATTAAATTAATTTTTCACCTCAAAATTCTATACACAATACCCCAGTCAGTGCAAAGCCATTTTCAGATCTTTGCAGATATGTTTGATCAGGTTTAAATCTGGGCTCTGGCTGGGCCACTCAAGGACATTCACAGAGTGGTCCCGAAGCCACTCCTTTGTTATCTTGGCTGTGTGTTTAGGGTCGTTGTCCTGATGGAAGATGAACCTTCGCTCCAGTCTGCGGTCCAGAGCACTCTGGAGCAGGTTATCGTCAAGGATATCTCTGTAAATTGCTGCATTCATCTTTTCCCCGACCCTGACTAGTCTCCCAGTTCCTGCTGCCGAAAACCATCCCCACAGCATGATGCTGCCACCACCATGCTTCACTGTAGGGATGGTATCGCTTGGCATTCAGGTCAAAGACTTCAATCTTTGTTTCATCAAACCAGAGAATTTTGTTTCTCGTGGTCTGAGAATCCTTAAGGTGCCTTTTGGCAAACTCCAGGCAGGTTGTCATGTGCCTTTTACTGAGGAGTGGCTTCTGTCTGGCCACTCTACCATACAGGCCTGATTGGTGGAGTGCTGCAGAAATGGTTGTCCTTCTTGAAAGTTGTCCTCTCTCCACAGAGCAATGCTGGAGCTCTGTCAGAGTGACCATCGGGTTCTTGGTCACCTCCCTGACTAAGGCCCTTCTACCCCGATCACGCAGATTGACCGGGTGCTCAGCTCTAGGAGGAGTCCTGGTGGTTCCAAACTTCTTCCATTTACGGATGATGAAGGCCACTGTGCTCATTGGGACCTTCAATGCTGCAGAAATTTTTCTGTACCCTTCCCCAGATCTTTGCCTCGATACAATCCTGTCTCAGAGGGCTACAGACAATTCCAATCCAATGAACTGAATTTACCACAATCAAGTTGTAGAAACATCTGATAGATGATCAGTGGAAAGAGGATGCACCTGAGCTCAAATTTGAGTGTCATGGCAAAGGCTGTGAATGTTATATTTTTGTTTTTTATTTTTAATACATTTGCAAGAGTTTCAAGCAAACTTTTTTCACTTTGTCATTATGAGGTACGGTGTATAGAATTTTGAGGTGAAAAATTAATTTAATCCATTTTGGAATAAGGCTGTAACATGACAAAATGAGGAACAAGTGAAGCGCTGTGAATACTTTCTGGATGCACTATACTTGGTGGAGAAACCCTTGTTGTCAAGCACAGTGGCACATGGCCCCATCCATTTGCCCCTCAATGTGGTGAAGCCTTTGAGTGTTCTTTGCTAGGCCTGTGGTGCTTTTTCAAATTCTTCAATTCATATTCAGTAGTGAGTCAAACAAAATTCCGTCGCGGATACAAATTTTAGTGACCGTTAAGTTACATATGGGTGACGTATGTTGAATGTGATACATGAAAGAAACACAAATAGAGAATGTAACATTGCATTCACAGGGGGATGATGAAATAAACATAATATATATGAAAATCCAAAGAATTGGGATTTATAATAAATGTTTTTTTAAGAACATATAGAGCTCAATAATCGCTCTATGTGTGATGATGTTCAGATTGGCCCCACCGTTAAGGAGGAGATGGGTAGAGAGAGGGTACATACAGACATATGTACACTACCAGTCAAAAGTCTGGACATACCTTCCCATTCAATGTTTTTTTCTTTATTTTCATGACTATTTACATTGTAGATTCTCACTGAAGGCATCAAAACTATGAATGAACACATATGGAATTATGTAGTAAACAAAAAAGTGTGAAATAACCCAAAACATGTTTTATATCTTAGATTCTTCAAAATAGCCACCCTTTGCTTTGATCACTGCTTTGCACACTCTTGGCCTTCTCTCGTTGAGCTTCATGAGGTAGTCACCTGAAATGGTTGTCCAACAGTCTTGAAGGAGTTCCCAGAGATGCTGAGCACTTGTTGGCCCTTTTGCCTTCACTCTGCAGTCCATCTCATCCCAAACCATCTTGATTGGGTTTAGGTCAGGTGACTGTGGAGGCCAGGCCATCACTCTCCTTCTTGGTCAAATAGCTCTTACACAGCCTGGAGGTGTGTTTGGGGTCATTGTCCTGTTGAAAAATAAATGATGGTCCAACTAAACGCAAACTAAAGACATG
>VUQS01069144.1:0-16504 GCA_015108495.1 Heterochromis multidens
TAAGAGAGAGAACCCCAACAATCAGACGACCCCCCTATGAGCAAGCACTTGGTAACAGTAGGAAAGAAAAACTATAATATTTATCAAAAAATAAAGTTTTAAGCCTAATCTTAAAAGTAGAGAGGGTGTCTGTCTCCCACATCCAAACTGGGAGCTGGTTCCACAGAAGAGGGGCCTGAAAGTTGAAGGCTCTGCCTCCCATTCTACTTTTTGAAACTCAAGGAACCACAAGTAAGCCTGCAGTCTGAGAGCAAAGAGCTCTATTGGGACAACAGGTTATTATGAGGTCATTGTGAGCACAGACCCAGACCACAGGCCGTACTGCTGGTTTGTACGTTTTATGTATAAACAGTGCATGTAGGGTTCCAGCTCCGTCACAGTCAGCTCTCTCTGCTCACTGGTGCTTCCAACTTCACTCTCTTCTCCCTCGGGTCCCTCCGTGCTACTGAAAAGGGAAAGCTTGATTAGATGATTTCCTTCAGCTGTCCCCTGAACCCGCCGCTCCGCCCCTCCCCTGCAGGCGAGCCACAAACCACACCCCACCACAGTCATATATTGAAGACTCCAGTTCGATAAAAGATGAATAATCACTGCAGGGCTGAATATTCAGCAGGGATATTCAGCTGTAGCAGGGCAGGGCAGAGTGCCTAACTGGATGCATGGAGAGCCGGGCAGGTTGCTGGCTGTGCAGAGCAGCTGAACTGAGCAGAGAGTCCAGAAGTTGGAGAGTGAAATCCGGAGCAATAAATTAATCAATTTATTGAAATGTGTTTCTTATTAGCCAACTGTGAGGTCAATTTTAATTTAATTTAATGAAATAATCTAAATGAATAAACTAATAAAATCCCTAAAATCTAATCTTAGATACATATTCATACATACACATTCATTCATCTGTTTTTTTTTCTAATTCTAAGTAAGATTTGACAAAATAACTTCTTCAAGAAATGACTTATTTGCTGCGGCTGGCAGGGTTTGGACCCAAATGCAGGAGAACAAGATTCAAACTAAATGACAGCTTTATTGCTGAACTCACAGGAAACAAAATACAAAATAGGCAGAAACCTGGAACTTACTAATTAGGAAACTATGAAGGTAACACAGAACACACAGGACACAACAAGAGGGAGGATGTGACAAAGGACAAGGGGAGACTCCAACAATAAATACACAGCAGGTAATGAAGCTAAGTGTAAACAGGTGGGAAACACGGCAGGAACAAATCAGGGATAACAGAGAAAGTTAAACCGAATATAACACACGTGAGACAGGAGACTTAGCAAAGTAAAACAGGAAACATAACACTGTTTTTAAAAAAAACTGTTCAAAGCAGGGTCTTGATGGTCAATTTTAACAGAGCTCTGCAACAACCATCTGAAAAGCTCTTTATCAATCAGTCCCTTATGAAAGAGCAGCTAGACAACTTTGAGATAAAGCATGACAGCCTTCTTGGAGCATTAAGAAACTCTGCACTGTGTCTCAAGCACAGTAGTGGCAGCAGCATCCTATCACAGTTCTTCTCAGCAACAAGGACAGGGGACTGATAAGAATCATGGTAAAGTTGAAGCCATATACAGAGAGAGAGAGTTTCTACAGAGAGTCAGTTTCCACATCCAGTCTCAAGGAGGATGGGATAACCCACCCAAATCCAGGTGTACAAAGCTTGTAGAGACTTATCATAAGAAAATTCAAAACACTGAAAGCTGTAATAGCTGCCACATATTGAGGGTAGATCATTAACAAAACAAAACAAAAAGTTCTATACAGGAAGTGAAAGTTGTTCCTGTAACACTTTCCTCAGTACTGTTAACATTTTCACACAACTTTTTCACACAAAACTGGTGTAAAATGATGTTGGACGCTGCAACAGTCCCGTGGGCTTATTGTTTTTGAAGGATTGCCCCTACACATGCTTGGGAGTCTATGTGAGCTAGTTTGTGTCCAAAATGCCTCTGCCTGTTGAAAGGCTGTGACTTTTTGGACACCCAATTTGATTTAATTTGGCTGGATTCCATTCCGCTGTTCCTTTGTTTAGGTATTTGTTAGTTTCAGTTAGCACATATACACAGTGTGCTTTGGTTATTTTCAGTTATCTTTAATAAATAAAAGCTTAATTAAATTGTTACTAGAAGGACCCCTGTCTTTGCTAAGGTCTGAATGGGCCTGGAACATAAAGCATGCATGGCAATTAGTGAAGTGTAAGGCATTAATTGGTTTTACTCTGACAGTAAAGTAGCCACTATTATTGTAACAGACACTAAATGGTATTGCCATGACGACCACTAATTGGTAACGTTGTGACACTTGAGGGAGAGATAGCACCTGCTCTCATTCTGCAGAGAACAGTCCAAGACAGTTGCTAAGAAACAGCTTCATGGTTGTGTGTCTGTCTGTGTGTGTGTGTGTGTGAAAGAGAAACACAAAGAGCGAGAGAGGGGGGGTTTAATTAGTTATAGATATATTGTTTGTATAGTATAATGTACATATACAGTATGCATCAAAATAAAACAGCAGCTGTCATTCACACATAAATTATAACAACATGTACTATCAGACAGCAGTTACCTGATAAGTACCTGGATTTTATAGGTCAGAACTTGTAATGTACACAGGCTTGCAGGTACACTACTCCCACAGCTCGTATCATGTGAGGATACTGATTGTCAGGCTTCACTGTTTTCCAGCTTATGCTTAATATCTGTATGATTGAAATTCATACAATATGGAGTCACTGGTGGCAAACATTAAATACACCGCCAAGTAAAAGGAATAATGTTGACCATCTTGTTACAATTCAACGCTGGGAAAACCTTGGGTTCTGGCATGTATGTGGATGTCACTTTGTTCTTGGTACACAAACTGTTGCAGACCAAGAACACCCCCTTATTGTAATGGCACTCTTTGATCACAATGGTGTCCTCCAGCAGGACAGTGATGAATAAAAAAACAGGAAGATGAAGAACAGCCCAAGGCATTGATCTGAGCTGCAAACTCCACATATCGAGCACCTACAAGCCACAGGACACAAAGGATCCCCTGCCAACATCCTAGTGCTGCCCATGCCCTTATGGGTCAGGACGACCTACAGAACAGTGGACAGTTTTAATGTTATGGCTGAGTGGAATAAGAGTTTTATATTAATGGTACACTTGTAAATGTTGTATACTGCAAGAGTCATGTTTAATGACAAACACAGAATAACAAATCTGCAGCTCTCTGAGCTATTTGGGTATGAGCTTTGTGAGTATGTCAATCCCTGTAGATTCTCATGTTAAAATGCTCAACCGACAACCTGGTGTGAAAAACAGTTTTGGCCTCCATAGTTTCTGCCGTTATAATAAATGTATGGTGAGTAAATATTTTTCTAACTCATCCACGACCACTTTGATTGAAAAGTGTCCCAACACAAGGAGTTATAGCCAATCACTGTCTGGTGGGCATTCATATAAGCATATCACCTGATATTGTTCTGCGTGCCCAGTATCAGTTGGGCAGGCAGCCCAACAATGTCTCTTACCTTATAGACTTCTCACTTGCCACTGTGTTTATGCTGTTGGACCAATCTGACAAGTTATATGCTGTGTGGTATAGGTTAGTGAAATTATAGTACTGCATTAGTCTGTTATTTGGTATTAATTATCAGATATATGAACTTTTTATCAGTACAGGTTATGTATGCAGTTTGTTAGCGTTACCTTAACTTAGCATTCTACCCTTTTGTCCAAATATTGTCACTTGTGCTCTACAAAACTAACATGGTGATGGCCAAAACTTGAGACTGAGGCGTCAAAATGCAGACATCAAAAGCAACGGGCAATGTCACAGTCGCTACATCTTACTGGATGCAACTTTGACTCGCTGCTGCAACTTATGGTACAAAGTGGTATTACACCAAATTACATATAGGGTTTGGACAAAAAGTCATGGCAGCTGTTTCTTCATTCTGTTAATAGTTTTAGTTCATTTTGAAAAACTTTGAATTTTTAAACCTAGGAATTAACAATAACCATCTTTAAAGAGGGCTGTTAATGAGAGATCTTCCTATGCACATAAAACTACACATCAACATATCTGGGCAGCAAAGTCACAAGATAAGAAGGGGGTCCAAAGGCCAAGACGAGTCACTCACATTACCATGACAAATTAAGACCACACAGCCATGCTGTAGAGAGAGTGCGATGATAAAAGTGAATTATAATTTCTACCAGGAATATGTATTCCTGTATTCCTTACTACAAATAACACATGGATATGAGCCAGTGGCTTGTAAATATGTCCTTGATTATTCATTATCATCAGCAGGAGATGAAGTACTGAACTTGATAGTGAAGTTACTGTGTTTAGCATTCAGACAAATTAGTGCAATCCATATGATGATGGAGTACAGGAAATAAGGTGCATCACTGGCAGATTTTGCCAAGTAAGATCAATGATGCACATCACATTGTGTATGCCAAACAATTAGGCAAACATTATTCCCCAACACCCTCAAGCCAAAGAAAATGATATGCTTGCACCATTCCCCTTAGTATAATGAAAAACCAATCAGCTGTGTCTGAGAGTCTGTGCTTAACTTTACAAAGTTATAAATGTGCCTTTTGACCAATCAGCATAATGTGAATATGCCCGAAGAGAGCCATGACACGCATCACTCTGTGAACTTTTGCCTACTTTAGATCAGTAAGCATCATGAGATACTAAGCGTGATTGTGCATGACAGAAAGACAGATGGAGCCAATCTGCCATGCCTCCACCATTTCATCAAGGCAGACAATATCACAGACACTCAACTTGGCCATTACTCCCCCACTGCCTCCTAAGTAACTTTCACACACCCTCAGGCTCCCAGGAGGAAAATGGCTAATGTCTGCTAAGCCTCATAGTAATGTGGTGAAAGACTGACAGCCACAGTGTGGCTGTAAATAGAAAAGGTCTGTTTGTGACAGACACACAACTGGAGGATTAGAGGATACGCCTCACTGCACTCTGACTACCTTCTGACTACCTGTGTAGCAAGAGCCAGTTTCTAGGCAAAGTCCACCTGTGACCTCAAGGCTGCAGAGACAACTAAAAGGATAAATGTTAAAAGTCTTGAGCAGTAGTTTCTTAGTCTATTCTTAAAGGTACATTTAATCTCTCCTCTGTGCTCATAAACTCAAATATTATTATGGCTAATACATTCATAATATATCAAATATATTAAGCAAGCTGTGACACCCTGCTTATACACAATTTCAGACTTAACAATATATGCATTATTTATCACATAAAGTTAAATCTATGGCCTTTATGATTTGGAAATTAACATACCGGGTAGTGCAGCAATGAGTCCTAAAACCTGGATAAAACCTTTTAAAACCTGAAAAAAAAAACAAAACAAACTTTAAAAAAACCTGGGAACCTTTTTTCACTACACTTCCCTCCCTCAGAGAGAGAGAGATTAGATTTTTTCAAGCCCTTTTATTTATACAATAGACAACAAATATTTCTACAAATCAAAGAAGCAATAATCCAAACAAAAAATATTTCTCTCCTCAAGTGAGTATTAAACCAAAGATAAGGTCACCTTTTACAGAAGTTATGATTGTAACACCACACATTCTCAAACTTTTCCAGATCGTTCATCATGTGATAATATTGATAATCAGTGTTCACACCAACACCAACAATGTTGTCCTAATCATTCTGATCAACATTGTTTTAACGTCACAATCCAGTTAATGTTCCATTTTCTGTTTTCTGCTGGTGTAAACACACAACTTAGCCTGTCCCAGGGTAAAATTCAACAATACACATTTCTCTCTGCTTTTTTGCCTGTACTTAAAGCTGAGGATGAAGATCTATAGAGAAAAAAATCCCCTCAAAAAGATGGAACAGCTTCTCCGCTACAATCTGCTAATCTGCTACGGTCCAGGAAATGGAACACAGTTTCCCTCTGAGAACAGAGGGCACATCTTTCATCAACACTTGGATTTAGAACAGAAATAAAAGCATTTACAGCTACTGTACAATATAAAATCCTCCACTGTAGACCTCCAACCTTTTTTGCTAACAGTGGTTTGCAAAATTCTCTCCATGCAGGTCTTACATCCGAGGCCCAGAGTTTCTCTCTGTGGAGTGTCAACACGAGCCTTCAGTTTACCTTTATTTAAGATCTTTACCAGGAGTTTATTCATCTTTTTACCTGAAGATTCATGCAGGTTTATGTATTCTGAAATTCAAACATACACTTGAACAATCCTTAAAATCAGGGGATAAAACATCTAGAAGACATGGCTCATCCTCAGGTGCCACAGAACCTACACAGTGAGAGGCAATGACTGCATGTTCCTCCACTGTGATCTGAACTCTCCAGTCCCTTACGAGGTTCCTAATGATTCTGACTGAAGATACCGACTGGCGGGTCTACACAAGACAGACAATGCCACATAGATGCAACAAACCTAGATGCAACAAGATTATTAATAACTCAAACACGACCTCTGAAAGACAATTTAGGTAAAATCCATTTCCATTTTTTTTAAATCTTCCTTCTACCTTTGCTGAAGCATTTTCCAGTTTATTTTGCCTGATTCCCTAAAATCGCACAAAGATATTTAAATTATATTTTTAAAATATGATTTAAATTAGATTATTTATATTATTATAATTTATATTATTTAATATTTAAAACAAACAAACAAACAAACAGTAGGCCCAAAAAATAAATGTTACCCCTGCTTCACTGTACAAATTTAGGTGTTAATACTAAGATTTTGTTTGACTGTTTCATTATTGTTTTATTACTAAGTGAATAACCAACAAGCCAAAGCAGAAAATACAGTAGATACAAATGGAATTTTGCTGTTGTCACTACTTATACATGCAAAATTAATGAACTGCCATGACGAAAATTGTTATGCTTGAAATATACCACACCAGGACAAAGTCTTGTTTACTGCAAACCAATCTTTTTCCCCTTCTAAGTCAGATGGTGCATTTCTTACAGGAAGGAACAAGGGAATATTTAATGCTGGCGACCTACCTGGAAGAACTGTTTGCATCTCTCCAACAACTTCAAGAAAGAAATGCTTTCCCAATCCTTCAAATATCTCCAGGTCAGAAATTAGATCACATGTGGCTGATTTTGAAAATGCAGGGACATACAAATTAAATTATAAATTAAATTAGATCGGTGAATGAAACATCTTGCTACATCTAAAAATACAATTTCTTATGTGTGAGAAGTTGAAAGTGCAATGCTGCCAAAGTCCATCAGAACAATGCTCCACTCCTTTTTTGCTCCATTTGAGGAAATGGATTATACTAAATGTTAATATGCTAGTTGAAATTCAACCATCATGAAGCATATTAGGCAGAATGAATGGCCAGAGCTATTATAGTGATATTTAAGGTGCACTAATTAGGTTATAATATCAACTCATGCAGTATCATGATAGAAAACATTCCACCTTAAAAAATTGTGGGTAACTGTAGGTTGACTTCAGGCAAAACAGCAGTAAACATGCAGAAAACACTTCAGAATATTATCCCAGCTCGGACTAATACTATTAAGGCAAAATGGGAAGCAGAGTTGGGTGATCAGTTAACAGAGAATGTCTGGGACATAAAACAAAAATGTGATGAATAATGTTTAGTGGCTGTGTGGGTCCCGTTAACTTTCCACCTATGTTTTGCACATTAGGGGAAACAAGAAGTCACACTAAACAGTGTATGACCAAAAACTGCAAGGTTCCTGCACAATTTCAAAAGTGGATTAAAATAAACAACATGGATTGGCCATTTTGCTACCTGTATTAGAGATCCTTGGATCCTTGGATTAATCTATACTTACCCTGTGTATTCATGTGCCCACACTTGGTTATACACATTTTGCTGCAAATCATCAAGTGCTTCCTTTAAGGTCTGAAGTGTGGCGGCAGTTCTTATTTCCATAATTGTAGAACTGCACAATATGCCTTGGAGACCTTTTAAATGCCCTGTGTGTACTGTTACTCCAAAGGTGCATGCTGGTCTCCTGAACATGTCCTCGGTGCTTTAAATAATAACCACTCACTTAAATAGATCCTGTCTGGCAAAGTGAGGTAGGTTGAAATAATCAAAAAGCAACACATCATGCCATGATCTAAAGAAACAGCTGAGAAACAAATGAGAAACATCTATCATTCATCTATCAGTCTGGAAGTGGTTACAAAGCCATTTCTAAGGCTTTGGGACTCCAGTGAACCACGGTGAGAGCCATTATCCACAAATGGAGAAAACTTGGAACAGTGGTGAACCTTCCCAGGAGCGGCCGGCCTACCAAAATTTCTCCAAGAGTGCATCGACAACTCATCCAGGAGGTCACAAAAGAACCCAGAACGGCATCTAAAGAACTGCAGGCCTCACTTGTCTCAGTTAAAGTCAGAGTTCATGAGTCAACAATAAGAAAGAGACTGGGCAAAAATGGCATCCCTGGGAGAGTTCCAAGGAGAAAACCACTGCTGAGCAGAAAGAACACAAAGGCTCATCTCACATATGCGAAAAAAAAACAAAACAAAAAACATCTTGATGATCCCCAAGACTTTTGGGAAAATATTCTGTGGACTGACGAGACAAAAGTTGAACTTTTTGGAAGCTTAGTTCAGGCATAGAACTACCACAGTATTTCAAAGAAGAATATCATACCAGTCATAACATTTAATCATGGTGGTGGTCATGTTATGGTCTGGGGCTGCTTTGCTGCTTCAGGACCTGGATGAATTGCCATAATGGGTTATCTTTGTCTAATATTAAAATTTGTGTGATGATCTGAAACATGTAAGTGTGACAACATACAAAAAATAAGAAATCAGCAACATTACAGCAGTTATTATTATTTCTAAAATACTATAGATATATTTTCCAAATGACCTCACATCTCTGAACATTTGAAACAACAGAATAACATCCAGCAGCTCATCAATCTAGGGTGTTTCTTTTTAACCCTAACCCTCTGTTATCACAATATGGGATTTTTGTTCTTTTTAAATATTGTTCTCCCAATTCTTGGGAATCAAAGGACAAGTAATGGCCTATTTTTGGGCAGTTTCTCACATTCTTCTTTGCAGAACCTCTCAAGCTCCATCAGGTTGGATGGGGAGCATCGGTGCACAGCCATTTTCAGATCTCTCCAGAGATGCTCAGTCGGGTTCAAGTCTGGGCTGTACATTGCTGCATTCCCTCGACCCTGACTAGTCTCCCAGTTCCTGCTGCTGAAAAACATCCCCACAGCATGATGCTGCCACCACCATGCTTCACTGTAGGGATGGTATTGGCCAGGTGATGAGTGGTGACTGGTTTCCTCCAGACATGACACTTGACAATCAGGCCAAAGAGTTCAATCTTTGTTTCATCAGACTAGAGAATGTAGTTTCTCATGGTCTGAGAGTCCTTCAGGTGCCTTTTAGTAAACTCCAAGTGGGCTGTGATGTGCCTTTTACGGAGGAGTGGCTTCCATCTGGCCACTCTACCATACAGGCCTGATTGGTGAAGTGCTGCAGAAATTGCTGTCCTTCTGGATGGTCCTCCTCTCTCCACAGAGCAACACTGGCGCGTTACTCCCTGACTAAGGCCCTACCCCGATCACTCAGAGTGGCCAGGTGGCCAGTTCTAGGAAGGCTCCTGGTGGTTCCACACTTCTTCAATTTACAGATGATGGAAGCCACTTATTGAGACCTTCAGTGCTGCAGACATTTTTTGTACCCTTTGCAATAATTAAATTTAAAATAAATTTGCAAGAATTTAAAGCAAACTTTTTTCACTTTGTCATTATGGGGTATCTAATCCATTTTGGAATAAGGCTGTAACATGACAAATTGTGGAATAATTGAATACTTTTCGGATGCACTCTACACAGTAGCTTCTGTCCTCGCCTTTTCACAATGTCTGTTGTTTTACCCAGTGTTTTCCCTGCTAGCTTGATTTGTTATCTTCTCTGGATATTTGCATTTTGGACTGCTTGCTATCCACCAATAATAAGTGTGCTTTATGTTTAGGCCTGCTCACCTGTAGAGTAGCTTTTGGGTCCATTTGCCTTCTGAAATACAACACAAATAAGGTTAGGGTTAGAGTTAAGGGGTAGGATTGGGGTCATCACTGATGATGAACTGTAAACAGCTCACTCTAGATTCCATCATATCTCCAGGGGAGCTTTAACATTTTTTTAGTTGCCTTTATTGATTTGCCCACTGTCAGTGTATCAAATCATGCAGCATGGCTGGTCACTAAAACTGTAGTCTGTGTGTCTTTGCTTGCAGATTTTGGTTTAAAACCCAGTATGGTAAAATTAAATACTAAGGTTTATTGTGGTAAAAAAAAAAAAAACTACTTGCAAAGTAATTAGTTATGATCACACCGAAGGCCATCTTATTGCTAATTCTTTTCTTGTTTCATTCGATGTGACTCTGTCTTGATAAGCGTATTAACTTGGTGCCAAACACACACACACAGAAAAAACAAAATCTCTAACATCAGATGCCCCTGTGGTAATCTTTTACTGGCTTTGCGTAACTAGTGTAATTTTCTCAGAGTAAGAGAGGCAGGTTTTCTTTGGCGCCTTTATTTTTTAATCTTGCTCATTTCATGTGGTTCATGCAAATAGGCAGCACCTGCAGCAGAAGGGCATCAGTACAAATCCTGAAATGTAGTGAAAAAAATAGAAGTGAAAAATCAACTAAAGTTTTCCTCCCCAGCTAAAATTCCTTTTCAAATCACCCTTTTCTGTCTATTTGTATTGTCACAGCGGAAGGCAGAGCAAACCTTTTCATTCTCTGCAGTGGATGGAGTTTCATGGTGGCAAAGTCCAGTTATTAATAGATTCACCTGGCAGTGTAGAGAAAGTTGTAATCCTTGGTTTAGTATTCTGACAGTGGTACAAGGGAGGACATAGCAGAGAAAAGCTATTAGGGCTAAAAAGTGTATAATACATTCACTCTTAAACTCAGCAGGCACTGGCTGTCACCCTGGATTCTTTTATCCAGGGAATGAAAAAGAAACAAAAAGTTTCTGCATGCTTGAGACAGACAAGGCTATATAATGCATTGTCCAACCACATCTGAAGGCACTGTTTGGATCAGTTCTGTTCTGTCTTCCAGAACTGTCTTTTGTATGAGTGCCATCACATTTATCACAACTAATCTTGTAAATGGCCATAATAGTGCTTGCTTGTGGACAACATGTTCAGTACGCAGTAAAAACTTACAGATATTGTCACCTATATTTCAATCTAAAAAAAAAAAATGTAAGTGTTCCTGAAACAACATATGGGAACATTTTCAGTTCTAGTCCACATTAGGAGGTAGGTGAGCCAGGTGGCACAACACATTCAATTTTGTTAAAGTTTAAATTTACCGAACAGCAAATAGCACAGTGGCGTTCTGTCGTGACAAGCAAATCTAAAAATAGACATCAATTAAATTGTACCAAAGTAAAAGGAACTCTCTCCTTTTCTCTCAGACAGCGCTGTCATAAAGCTCCTCGCCTGTTTGCATCCATCCTTTACATTACTGCCATCTTGTGGCCGTAGTCAGCTATTGTCGCTGAAAGCGCCGCTTGTTTCGTGCTCAAAGGAACACGTATCTGTCTCTGTTTAATGGGTGTGTCCGTCTCCCATTAACAATGACTGGAGCTGGGCAAGCTGAGAGGCCAGCAGCTTTTTTTTCCTGGTGGTTTGTGCATGTGTATTGTGGATAAATCTCTGGTCTTTGACAGTAGACTGATGGGAGACCTACCCCCATAGATACTGACAGTTAACCATGTCACACACTACTCAAGCCTTTTAATTCAGCTTTTTTGTTTTGTTTTTATTATATTTTAATATACTTTCTTTTTAAAAATTAACATGTAGGCCTGTGTTTCTGAACTCATGAACAACTGTTTTTTTGGCTTTTTTTTCAGGGATACCTGGTTCTCCCAGGACAGCCACTACAAACATATGACTTATAGAATATGATTCTGGACATTAAACAGAATATAAAGTATTTAAAATGAGCTAAATCTTAAACATATGCATCAGTAAAATTAATCCATTTAACGCTGATGGGGAACATTTTTCTGCAGAACAATTATTTTTACTTTTTATACTTTATGCACAATTTTCCAGTAATACAGTTTTATGTGATGTGAAGTATTTTCATGG
The DNA here is from genome assembly GCA_015108495.1 of Heterochromis multidens. Classification (NCBI taxonomy): domain Eukaryota; kingdom Metazoa; phylum Chordata; class Actinopteri; order Cichliformes; family Cichlidae; genus Heterochromis; species Heterochromis multidens. The sequence goes on from VUQS01069144.1 coordinate 12,158, forward strand.
TGTGTTATTGCTTCTTTTCCTAAAAGAATGGTTTGAAAATTTCCTCCATCTCTTGTCATTGTCAGCTAATAATAAATAATTTTTGGTAACTGTTAAATTGTTAAATAGTGGAGGTAGATGTTTATGTTTTTGTGTGTGTTGGGGGTGGGGGGGTCATCTCTGCTTGCCTTTCTGTAAAATTCACTACACGCCACTGAAGTAACATAGTGTAGCCATAGTGTTAACTAGGTCTATGTGCAGTTACCTTTTGTGTTTTGCCATTTCTAGTGTACACCAGACATTAAACTGATCGCTCCATTCCTTTGAGCTGAACTGATAATGAAATGTAAATGTTTCAGATTGAGGTGATTATGTAATGGGCTCTAAACCCAATTCTCTATGAATACCAGGGCCATAGGATGCAGAGAAGTAATAGATTCTGACTAGTGGCTTACTGGGGACGTTAACTTTAGAATTAGAAACCACTTATTGCTGTGTCTCACTTGCTCTGCAGCACTCAGAATAACAATAAAAAATAAATAAATAAAAAATGCAGAACCCGTTTATGCTGTTTCTCCATCTATCTATGACTCACTTCTCATTTCACTTTTGGGACACTTTTTATTAAGTGAGCTTGCAAGCTGTTGTCATTATTATTTAGATGTGAAATTAAAGTCCTGTTAGCATTTTGTGACCCAGAAAAAAGTTACTTTGTTCTTGTACTGGTGTTTGAAAAAGGCAGATATATTAACTGCTTATTTGCCCCAAGTTACACAGTCTATATTTCACTGAAACTCCAAAGTGCTGACAGTTTAGAAGGAATCTTTTCCTCTAACTTTACGGGTAATGGGCTGTGCAGAGTGAAGAACACATGACAATGACAATGACAAAAATCAAGATTTAAAAGAAGACAAGCCACTGTTTTTTTTTATCTGCCAGGGTGTGATTAAACTCATAACCCTGTGAGGTCAAATCATCAGTGATGACCCTGACCCTAAGCCCTTTTTTTAAAAAAAATCTAAATTGTTCTTCCAAGGCTTAGTAATTAGGGGACAAAAAAGGGATCATTCTGTCACGCATTAAAAGCTTTGATATTTTTTTCTCCTCTAAAAGTGCACAGGGTTAGCATTGGAACTTTAACCTCAATGTAACTTATCTAAGGTTAGGGGTAGAGCTGTTGTTTGGTTAACATTCAACCCCATTTTTTAAAGATTTTTAAAAAAATGTTTTTGTAGATTTTCTCCTTTTTTGGAGCATCATATGAAAAAACTATACTGCCAAAGTATATAAGAATTCTAAATGTTCTGAAAACGTGCATGTGTGGCTACAACAAAACCCAACCCTAACCCTGGACATGTCACCAGTGACCTGGGGTTGTTAACTATCAAGTAATGGAGTGGTTATGACCCTAGCTGTATATTTACATGTGCTATTGTGATATTTTTAATTTTAAAAATTGTGCTTTAACACATCAAAATTTGTGGGGGGTTTTTTAAGACAGAGTTGAAGATGCTAAGATTTTTGCAGGCAGTGACCAGGAGGGACAGGATTAGAAAGTATATGAGAGGACGGCTCGGGTTGAGTGGTTTGGAAACAAAGTTAAATAGGCAAGGTTTAGATGGTTTGCACATGTGCAGAGGGGGGTCAGTGGACAGTGCGCCAAGGATGTTGAATATGGAGCTGCCAGGCACAAGGAAAGGAGGAAAACCACAGATTCATGGATGTAGTGAAGTAGGACATGCAGATTGTTAGTGTGAGAAGAAGATGCAAGGGATAGGGTAAGATGAAGGCAGATGACCTTCTGTGGTCACCCCTAAAGGGAGCAGCCAAAAAAAATTTTTTTAACATATACTTTGATTTTATTGTAATTTTAAACTTCTAATCACTATATTTTAATGTTTTGCAGTGAACCACTGCTAAAAAAACATTTTAGAACACATTTATGTTCATTAGTATTCGCATCTTATTTATTATTTTGAAATCCACTATGGTAGTGTACATAGTACTGAAGTGCAGACTTTCAGCAGAACAATGAGGAATGCTGACATCCATCAGCAGGAAAAATAGACTGATGTGTGCGACAGAAAAATAAATAAATAAATAAAAAGGAGGCTCAGAGGAAGAGATGCCACACTGTTTGGAGACCTTTTTTCCTTGTTTTGGTTTAGAAATTCTTATATTATCTCACTGAGTGGATTACTTCATACTAAAAGTGAGGAAAACCGAAGCCCGAATGTAAGTGAAGGAGATCTTTTATGTTTGTGGTGTGATGTGCATGTAGTTCCCACTTATGTTGTAAACTGTTTGGATGTGCTTGGGAAAAAAGACTATTTTATTGTATAAAATAGTGCTGATCGCCTCTTGGGGACATCAGCTGATTGTGCCATTCAGTACACCCGGCCCAATGAGAAAACCACTGGCTGCACCTGACTCTAACAGACTCTCCTCCACCCTGTCCTCATTCATAAAGTGCTCTACAAACCCTAACATTATGGCTAACAGGTGGATTTTCATGTTTCAGTGCAGCTAGCCAAACTACGAAGAACAAATTACTGCTAAAGAGACAGAGTGAGAAAGTGAACAGTATATCCTTGGTTTTTTAATCAGTACAGTACAGTACAGATGTGATCCCCCTTAGACTGCTTTTTAGTTTTAGTGTCCTTGTTTTCCTCTGAGTTATCGGTTATGTCAGGATTCCTGATCGTTCTGTGGTAAGAAACTTTGTTATGTTTGTGGTGTGTGTGCATGAAGCAACCGCTTATGTTGTAAACTGTTTGGATGTGCTTGGGAAAGAAGACTATTGGATAAAACAGCACTGATGATATCTTGCAAACATCAGCTCCATGGTTTAAATTAGTCTTTATACATGTAGTGTTTCATGTCCACTTTAAAAAATGGGTGAGGCAGTATTATGGCTTGGGCATATGTTGTTGCCATGAACCAGGTGACTAGTGTTTATTGATGATTTGACTGTTGATAAAAGTAGGATGAGTTCTGAAGTGTACAGGCCCACACTCTGCTCAGATTCAACCAAATGCTGCAAAACTGATCAGACTCTGCATCACTCTGCAAATGGATAATGACAAAAATCCTACTGCAAAAGCAACCCAAGAGTTTCTCAAGTTGCATCAAATGCAACTTCAGTGGCCCTAAAGAATCCACAATGGGATTAAAAAGCAAACTTTCACTGAATTCTCAAAGTTACAGTTATTGTTATAAAATGTACATTTATTACTTTAAAGGAGAAACAGCTTCATAAAATGTTCAAGGGTTAGGTTTACTGGCTTTCTTTTCTCTATGAGCCAAACATAATTTCACATTCCATATCTGGGAAATCACTTTCTGTAAATGCAGATGTTAGATTCAGTTTGGGATGTAGCCCATACACTACAAGGTAAAGACCATACAATATTATATCCTCCATGACTGTGGGGAAAGAACGACCTTTTATCATGAAGGGACCAGAACCAGGAGAAACGAGAAACGAGAAGAAAACAGAGCATAGAAAGACTACAAACAACAAACAGGACAAAACGCAAAGACAAAGATTTGAGTGGTCAGTGAGACTAGATAAGTGCTATACAAATGCCAGTGTATGAAAATGTATGGTAAAATGTATAAAATAATAATAATAATAAAAACAGCATCCTGCACAGCTATACTGAGGTTGAAATTGTTCAAGGTTTCACACTAGTAAAAAGTTACAATGGGATACATCATTTTCAGAGTGTCAGTTGTCAGAGTTTCACAAATCCAATACTTCTTTCACAATGTAATATGCAATATTAAAATATCATCTTTTTTTTCCTTTTGTGAAAACAGCACCTGTCTTCTTATGGAGGCTTACCAGGGTGAAAACAAAAGTTGAGGGACACACCAAGGTCTGCCTGCACTGATACAAAATAGTCAATAAATCACTACACCTGTGATTTCGATCATCATGATCGAAGAAAATAAGAACAACCCCAGGTTTCTCTTCAGAGCTGTAGCCAGGCTGACAAAGAGTCAGAGCTCTGTTGAGCCAAGCATTTTTTTAACCTTAACTAGTAACGACTTCATGAATTTCTTCACAGATAAAATTTTAAACATTAGAGAAAAAAATATTCATAACCATCTCACAGACGTATCATTAAGTACAGCTACTTTTAATACTATTAATATTTATTTAGACTCTTTCTCTCCAATTGATCTTTCTGAGTTAACTTCAAGAGTTACTTCCTCCAAACCATCAACATGTCTATTGGACCCCATTCCTACAAGACTGCTCAAAGAAGTCCTACCATTAATTAATGCTTCAATCTTAAATATGATCAACTTATCCGTATTAATGGGCTACGTACCACAGGCCTTTAAGGTGGCAGTAATTAA
>VUQS01069151.1:7018-30974 GCA_015108495.1 Heterochromis multidens
AAAAAAAGGGGGGAGGAAAAAAAAAAAAAAGAAAGAAAAAAAAAAAAAAAAAAACACAGTCAGCTAGAATGGCCTCCAAAATAAACCCCCTACCCCCTTCTCTTGCTCTAGAACAATCAGCTGCCGGCCCCCCTTCACTGGGGGCACCTCGCTGTGTCTGCCAGTCCACTTTTGGCACCTAACACATTGCTCCACCACACTGAGGCCCAGCCAATGATATGGTGCCATCTATTGTCAGCCGCGCCAAACTGCCATTTGGATGTTCAAAGAGGCTGGTGAGAGTTAAAATTATGAGATCAGGAAACTGCAGAAAAACCCAAGGAGCACTTGGAGTGAAGAGCTGGGTCTGCTCTGGGTAGAAAGAAATACCTTTGTCCTTCATCCTATTTTGCGCCTATGATAAACAGTGAAAGAAAGGTTGCACACATATCATTACAAGGCAAAGTATAGCAAGCATCACATGTGTTTGTTTTTTGTTTGTTTTTTTAAGTGAGAAATTACCCCAAATAAATACAAGAAAAAGAAAAAAAATTTAAACAAAATCTGCTTCAATGAGTCATTGTGATATCATGCATGTCATCTGGGAGGCTGAGCTACTTCAGTGTTTGGGTGTCCCGCTGCCCTGACTGGAGTGGTGCGAAGGTGTAGGCAAGGTGAAGAGGCGAAGAGCTCCTCCTACTCGACTTTAACACCCAACTTCTCTGTGTTTAGTAAGTAGAGGCTGTCATCTATGAGGAAACTGGAGGAAGAACAAAGTAAGGATCATTCACCATAAGGTATTTCTCCGCCCAACTATTTTTTCCTTTGAGATACCACCTCTTACATATTTTCTACAAACCTGTAGAAAAGGAAGTGCACTGGGATGGTGCTGAGATGCCAAACAGCATGGGCATCTAAGACCCAAAGCAGTGGTGGGAAGTCCAGGAGCTCCAGCAGGGCCAGACCGTGTAGCAGCACCACCACCAGGCCGCACTTCCACCAGTACGGCAGGGTCCTCCGGTTCTGCCAGCACCAACACAGCCACCACAGGAGGTTCACCATGCCTTTAAGAGCAAAAACAAAAAAGACGATTAAAGAACATTAAATCAAAGATATTTGATGCTGATGCTTGAAGGACAGCATTAAAAAAAAAAAGAAAAAAAAAAGCAAGGCTTCCAAGCCTGTCCTTGATGAAAATTTTGATTTATTAAGCAGACTGACTCAGTTCACCCCTGGCTGATCTCCAGTATAGTTCACAGTAGCTGTGTACAGGATAAACTGTTCTACAGTTGAGAAAATAAAAGCTGGATCACATGAAAAAGTAAAAAAAAAAAAAAACAAAACTGTAGGACTCCTCACATGTCAGCCGTTACGCCCAACCATATGCAGGCTTTAATGTTACTTGTGAACATTTACTGTACCAATGGTGGCATTTGCAGCCAGGTTGTAGCCGTAGTCAAAACTGACAAAGGTCAAGTAGGACACATGCGAGGTAAAGGCCAAAATTAGCAGGACTCCCACCATGCTGGACACCCCGGGTTGCCTTAGGCCCAAAGTTCTGGCAAAGAGAGGAGGGACGTAACATGAGTATATTCAAAGCAGTGAGACAGAGAGTTATAAAGACGACAAGCGATAAACATTTTCTCTTTTTTTTTTTAAAAATCAGAAATATTCAAACTTGATCCTCGTAATGCAAGATATTTGAACCAGGATTAACCATTACTAGTACTGAATGTGATTTCTGCTGCCAGTAAATTGCACCATTTGCAGGGGATGTGGAAGATTTGCTTACCTGACACAACACAGGTAGATTGAGTAAAGAATGACTGCTGTTGCACAGAAATAGTCCATTTTCTGGAAGAGAAAACGTACACAAGCATAAAAATCTTCGCAAATCGCAAGATCAACCACGAGATTTGTGCCTATTGTAGTTTACAGAAACTATACTGCGCACTGCTTGAAGGTTGGTCAGTAATGGCATTAGGATGTCACTGATTTGCTAAGCTCATTAACCAATCAAACAGCAGAATGCTCATCTCAACAGGTGGTCTGGCAAGTGGAAATGCATTTTAGCAGCTTTCCACTCGGCGTACATTAAAGTAAAGCATTTTTGATTAACACTGGATCACATGACTGCCTGTAAAACTGCTGGACTTTAAATTGAGCCACAGCAGCTCTCTATATAAACAGCGTTCAGCTGCTGGCAGCAAACTAGCTGATTTAACACAAGTAAATGGACCACAATGGGACTGAAAGGTGAGTGATCATTCGTGTATATTAGTCCGATGGAGGGAACAAATAAGATGCACTCAGGATGAAACTGAAATTCTGTGCCAAGAGGTTAACACTTAAGTAAAAAATGTTGCTTTTTTTCTGCTCTCAAATCGACCTTTTTTTTTTTTTTTCTCCAATCATAAGTAACTAGGCATTTAAGAACCATTACCTCAGTGAGATAGGTGTCCCGGGTGTGAAACACTGTGGACCAGAACCAGGCATTAAGAGATACCTGAAGAAACACACACAGAGTTAAATATTAGAGCCCGACTAATTTATTATTTGGCTGATTTTGGCATAAGCTAACAACTTGTTTTTCAAATACAATGCTGGACAGTTAAACAATCGCCCAATATAGTTTTACTTTTCAGAACAACTTCAACATACTGGATGTATGAATTCATTAGGTACATCTGTTCAACTGCTTGTTAACGCAAATATCTAACCAGCCAATTGCACAGCAGCAACTTAATGCATTTGGGCATGCAGACATGGTCAAGACAACCTGCTGAAGTTCAAATCGAGAATCAGAATGAGGAAGAAAGGTGATTTAAGTGACTTTGATGGTTTTTGGTGGCAGACGGACTCCTCTGAGTATTGCAGAAACTACTGAGATTTTTCCCGCACAACCATCTGTAGAGTTTACAGAGAACTGTTTGAAAAAAAGAAAAATCCAGTGAGCAGCAGTTCTCTGGGTGAAAATGGCTTGCTGATGTCAGCGCTCAAATGGGAATAGTCAGACTGCTTCAAGTTGATAAGAAGTCAACAGTAATTCAAACAACTACTCATTACAATGCACAAGACATCCAACCTTGAAGCAGATGGGCTACAGTAGCAGGAGGCCACACTGGGTGCCCCTCCTGTTTGCTAAGAATAGGGAACTGAGCTACAATTCATACTGGCTGACCGAAATTGGACAACAGAAGATTAGAAAAATGTTCTGGTGGTCTGATGAGGTGCAACATTCAGATGGCAGGGTCAGAATCAAGGAATAAACAATATGAAAGCATGGATTCATCCTGCCTTGTATCAACAGTTCAGGCTGCTGCTGGTGTAAATGATGTGGGGGATATTTTCTTGGCACACTTTGGGCCCCTTAGTACCAACTGATCATCGTGTAAACACCACAGCCTACCTGAGTATTGTTGCTGACCATGTCCATCCCTTTATGACCACAGTGTACTCATCTTCTGATGGCTGCTTCCAGCAGGATAACATGCCATGTCTCAAAGCTCAAATCATCTCAAACTGGTTTCTTGAACATGACAGTGAGTTCACTGTACTCAAATGGCCTCCACACTAACTCCTAATATAATGAAGCACCTTTGGGATGTAGTGGAACGGGAGATTCTCATCATGGATGTGCAGCCGACAAATCTGCAGCAACTGTGTGATGCTATCACATCAATATGGACCAAAATCTCTGAGGAATGTTTCCAGCACCTTTTTGAATCTATGCCACAAATAATTAAGACAGTTCTGAAGGCAAAAGGAGGTCCAACCCAGTGCTAGTAAGGTGTATTGGCCAGTGAATGTGTAGCATCAGAAATCTCTACCTGCATCAGCCACAAAAATCCATCAATCTGTCCAATCTCTGACAGGTTCTATTTAATAAGCATTTGAACTTAAGTCACATCACTGGTGTAAAGACACGGCCAGCAGCAATGAATCCATGTATTTACTTGATTTTTTTTTTTTTATTTTTTAATTTTCTCCATCACACCTGGCCACAGAAATCGACTCACCAGAGAGAAGGCGTTGATGGTGTGGTACATGGGGCTCTGGCGTGGCACCGTGCTCCGATAGCGCAGTAGCATGAGAAGGCAAGCCAGGCCGTTCAGCAGAGAGGCCAGCGCAGACGCCGGCTCCTCAAAACACAGGAAGCGTGCAAACGGCCACTGCGGGGAATAAAGTAATTCGTCCATAATATCAGATTTGACTGAAATCAATTAGGAAAGCTGAAGGCAAATTTCAAAAATATTTCAGCTGACAGCATCTTCTTTACTGATCAAACTTAGGTAGGAATTAGTGAGAAAACCTTTTTAATGTGTGACGCCTGAGTAACAAACCTTGCCGTGGAATTGTGGGACCCTGTACCCCTCAGCCTGGTAAAGACCCACGGTGGTCCACATGCACTGATAGCGGCAGTCATCACGGCATGTCCAGCCTGGGCCACAGGAACAAAGAGAAAGGAGCTGAGTGCCAGCACAGACACAAAGCAGAGGATCACACTGAATCTGCCTTACACTTAAAAAGTTTGAATGATCACCAACAAAATAAGCAAGGAAGTGGGTGAAACAACTTAAATACACAGGGAACTACAAATGGAAAACATTCTCTGGGTGTTTTATATACATGTGTACTTAACTTTTAGCACATAGGTGGAACACAAACAGAAATTAAATATTTATAGGGGTTGCCTTTGGGCCAGCTGGTTGTGTAGAAACAGCACAGAAATGTTAATAATGGCACAAGGGAGCAATGACAATAGGGCTGCTGGGAGAGCTTGACCGGCCTGACAATCTGGTTTTCAATCTTCAAGGCCGTTTCGGGCCATGAAACAGTGTCACGTTTGTCTTTAAAAGCCAAGTGAAGACGAAAAGTCACGCATGCAGAAAGCAGCTGCATGGACGAGCGAATATAATGAATGTTATCAGCAAATTCACCGGAGTCATTTAGCAAATGTTACAATACAAACGGCCACAATATTGTTACACGTTGATGTGAAATCTACTTCTAGTAAAGCAAGTTAGCTTAACTTAACAACTGACCTGTGAGCGCCATGTACCGCGGCTGGGCAGATAGGAAGCCGCGTAACCGAGCTCCGGTGCAGTTTGTGCGGACACACTGCTTCACACAGTCTCGGTAAACCGGCTCCTTGTCGCCTTGAGAGGACTGCACAGTGGTCACCGACATCAGGAGCAGGAGGACGGTGGCCAGAGCGGGGAGTGTGACAGATGTGCCGCGAAGTAACAACACCGAGGCCATGGCGGTTCGTCTGGGCCCGTCAGGATTCACCAAGGCACAACGGGACGACAGCGGCATGAAGCCAACAGCGCGCATCACCACAGGGCCATCCCCAGTTTGTGCTGACAAACCAGGCTTGAAATGTTTTACAGTACGCTTACCGGACTGGGGTTGCCCACTCTTCCCCTGCTCCCTGAGCTCAGTGAAGTTTCACTCTCACACGGCGTTTCCTGCCGCCATTTTCAAAATAAAACAACGTTTACGGAAGCTTACACTTTCAATTACGTTACAGTTTTAGTAGCCTATATAACACAGCTCCTGGTTAGTGTAACCTCCCGACCTAGCTTCTAAAAGTAATTTCCATGCCGTAGTAAGGCGTATCTGGTCAATTCTGGCGCCATAGTTTAGTATTAGTTGCTTTTATTTTGAAGGGAGCACGTTTCATCGCAGCAATTTGTACATCCTGTTTCAGTTGGCAACGTCACTAGGTCACGTGACGCATTGATCTTTTGATTTTTGTAGTCTTTAATAATAATAATAATAATAATAATAATAATAATAATAATGACGTCAGAGGAATCACACAGGCTAACAGGGATAATCAGCGCAGTTATAAAATAGCTTCCTATATAAATTTGACGGTAAGATATGATATTAAAATATTGCTTATTGTAACTGGAAGAATTTTTATGGTTTGTTTCTGAAACATAAGAAGAGAGTGAAGTTCTTTAACCACAGTGGAAGGGTCTTCCCACTTCAGAAATTTCTGTAGTTGCATCAAATTTGTTTGGGATTTATGATATTAATTCATTAATATATTTAGTTTTGGAGTATTGTTGCAAACCAGGCAGCAAAAATTGCCTCCATTTTCTCACTAATCAAATTACTAATCAAACAAAACAGCTGAACATTTGGGACCAGCTTCTCGTTGTAAGTAAATTTACAGCATGGCATGCTGTGTTTGCCACAGCCACAACGATAGCAAGTAAAAAATGTGCGTCAGCTTCCTTTGTGTGTTAGTTTGCTGTCTCTTCCTGGAGAGGCAAATGTGCATTACATTATTTTTAGTCTGAATAAAGTGTTAACATGAGGTGATCACTACATGATGTTCTGTAGAATTTAGAGCTGTGGCTGCCAAAAAACTATTGCTTTAGAAAACTGCTTTCAAATCTTAATCATAACTTAACATGACTTTATTTATTCTTAAGACCATGCACACTTGTGTGTGCATGCAAGCATGCACTATATAAAACAATCTTGAGTAAAGAACCTTGACGGCTGAAGTCATATACAGTAAGTGTATTTCCAAAAAAGTTGCAACACTGTGTAAATGTAAATAAAAACAGATATGCTGATTTGCAAGTCATTCAAAGCCTATATTTAAATGTAAAAAAAAAGAGAATGTCAGTGTTTTAAAATAAGAAACTTTGTTTTTTTTGAAAAATGTATTCTCCTTTTAACTTTGATGCCAGAAGTACATTTAAATAAACTTGGCATAGGAGGAGATTTACCTCTGTGCTGCATCAGAACTGAAGATTGTTGTAGTTTTGAAATCCAAATGTTTTTCAGTTTTTGCTTTATATAGGATTTCAGCTGCACTTCGAGGCCACCTTTGTAATATTTATATCATGAAAAGCTTCCTAAGGCAACAGGTCTGGACTGCATCTAGCATCTAGACTCTTTTACTTTGGAGCCATGTTGTTGGAATCATACAGAATGTAGTTTGGCAGGTGTCTTGCTGACAATATAAAAGGAATCAGCATATAGGTCTCGAAAACCTGCACATATCATTCAGCTTTAATGGTGCCTTCACAGATATGCAGCTTGCCTGTTCCGTGTGCACTAATTCATACCAACTATCCGCTGATAACAAGCCAGATTGGTGTGATCACAGAATGGTTTTCCACTTTGCACTGATCTATCTTAAATGAGCTCAGGGCTGAGAAGGTGACAGCATTTCTGGATCTTGTTTAAATACTTACTGTTTGTTTTCTTTTCATGGTAGAGTTTTAGCTTGGCTGCGTGGATGGAGTGTCAAACTGTGTTCACTCACAGTGATTTTCTGATTTATTTTTTTTTTACAAGCCCACACAATGATTTTCACTAAAGAATCATGTCTGCTGTTTATGTCACAGCCACCGTTTTGGTTTTTTTTGTCTTGTCGCCACATTTTCAGAATCTTCTGATGATATAAAAAACTGTAGATGGTCTTCTTCTTCTTCTTTCAGCTGCTCCCTTTAGGGGTCACCACAGCGGATCATCTGCCTCCATCACACTCTATCCCTAGCATCCTCCTCTGTCACACCAACCCTTTGCATATCCTCCTCCTCTTTTCCTCCTGCCTGGCAGCTCAATATTCAGCATCCTTTGCCCAAAATATCACACACACTTTATCTTGCTTCCTTCTCTCCCTTTCCCAGTGATAGTCCCTACATTTAAAGTCCCTATTCTCACCTCTGCACTCCTGCTTTGTCTTCTCTCTCACTGCCTCCTAACACGCCTTCACTCTCTCCTCTTCCTTTGTCTTCAGCCAACAGTAGCACATTTTCCACCAGAATCTTGATGATCCGCATGTTTGATTTAGCAAGGATTTTACGCCGGATTCCCTTTCTGGCACAACCCTTCCCATTTTCCCATTTATCTGGGCTTGGGACTGGCACTAGGAGTACACTGGCTTGCACAACCCCCCCCCCCCCAGTGACCTATGCAGGTGTGCATATCAGACAACTGGCAAGATGTAGGCTAATTCCGATGTTCACAGAGCATTTAGGTAGATTTTTCTTTTATCTTAGTAATAGTTTTAGTGTGATCTGTAACCATGTTTCGATTCAGTTATCCAATGTGCGGCCCTTCGGTTGCTTAATCTGAGTTAATGTGGAAAAAACAAAAAAAAGTTGCCCACCCCTGATTTGGGATCATAGATTTACATGAAGAAATGGGATTATGGATAAACTTTATCCCATCCAAACCTTGATAATGCTTTACCATATGCATAATACAGTCAGAGTGCAGTCGGTGCTCTACAGGGCTGTCCACAGTCACCCGGCAGTTCCTTCACTCACACCCCCACTTAAACCAAGAGACACAATGTGGTACGAAAGATAGTGGATTTTATTTGTACTTCTTTATTTGTTACAGTAGAGACACAGACACAGTCACAGCAGCAGGAGGGAAACAGCAGTGGGAGGGGGTGGGGGGGTGAGAAAAGTCAAAAACAAAGCTATTTTACTTTTGTTTAGCCTTTTTCTGCCTCCCGCCCACCCTCTCTCACCATCTCTTTCTCTATTTGCAGCATTAAAAATCGTGCTTTCCTCTCACTACTGCAACCTTTCCTTTCATACCTGTAATTAAGAGAGTGAGAGACAGATTAAAAAGAGAAGTGTAGGCAAACTATTATAGCGCAGTACTCCTGCTCTTTTACTGTGCACTCCTCTACAATACAAAACACAAGGAGAGCTCCATTAAACACTCTGTGTCTGGTTGAGACTAACAGACCGCCAGGGCCAGACTGCTCACCTGTTTCAGGCAAGTGACTGTGCATGCACCACAGCACCCAAGAGACGTTTTGACCAACCACACTGCACTGCATATGCATATATGTAGGTATGGTGCATGCACTGTTGGCCTCAACACAGGAGGACAGAATGAGTGATGGGGGGGGAGAAGAGGCGGGGACAGAGAGAGAAAGTGTTCCAGTGTCACAAGATTATTTTTTATTGAAAATAATCCCATGTTCCCCTGTTGGTACTCACACACAAACACCCCCACAGCCTTCTGTCTTCTCATTGAACATCTCGATAAAGGAGACAAGTCTTTTCGTAAGAAGAAAGAGCCGACCTAGGCGTGAGTGTGTGCAAGGAAGCCGTTTCGTTGGTGAGGACGAAGAAAGGGTATGGACGAGTGTGGGTTTCAACAGAGGTGGAGATCTTGAGGAGTGGGGGATTTATTCCTCCTTGTCCTCTCCGTGTGTGATGACGTAGCAGATGTTCTTGTAGTCCACATTGCCAGCCACATCAGGGGGGAAGGCAGCCCACAGGTTCTTCATCTGCAGAAGAGGAAATGAAGAAATGGATTACAACTTCAAAAAGGAGGGTTAATCACACTGTGAGAATATGAGCAAGGCAAAGTCCGATCAGCTCACCTCCTCAGCACTGAATCTGTCGCACTGGGTGGTCAAGAGCTCCTCAAGGCTGGAGAGAGAAAATGCAGGAAATTTACCATGGGATGATCCATCTTAATTGAGGATTACACCACAAAGAGTTCAGAGTGTAGTGATAAAACATAAAGGCAAAGACACGTACAATTCCTTCTTGATGCTGCCAGTGGCCTCGGGGTCCAGGACCTTGAAAGCGCTCAGGATGACGTCCTCGGGATCAGCACCTATGAAAACAAAAAGAAAATTAATGATTAGGAATTATTTTAAGCATGTGAAGTTAACTGTTTAGATAAATAAGAACCAACACCTTCTCAAAAAGTATTTTATGAAATAATCAAGTGGAATGCAACGAAGGATTGACGTGTGCCAACACACCCTTCAGCTTCTCGCCGAACATGGTCAGGAAAACAGTGAAGTTGATGGGGCCGCTGGCTTCCTTCACCATGGCCTCCAGCTCCTCATTCTTCACATTCAGTTGGCCCATGGAGGCCAGCACATCCCTGAGGTCGTCCTTGCTGATGATGCCATCTCTGTTCTGGTCAATGATTGTGAAAGCCTGCCGCAGACCGGGAGATTAGTCAAAGATTAGACCTAAATTGTGCTTGTTTTGCTGACGAGCGCTGTAGAGCGGATGACATTTAAAAGGCCTTTTGCAAAAATAACACTTAATTAAACCAGTGGAAACTGAGATCCTCACATTTCTCACAAGTCCTTATCATACAGCTTGTTTTTCACGATTATTTGTGTGAGGCAGTCCGCCAAGATAAATGTGTAAATGTGGAGCTGTTAGCTGCTGCTTCCATATAGGAGGGCGTATCACCCAATGAAACCAAAGATGGAATTGCAAACCTTTTGGGACTTGGCAGCTGGTCAGCCACTTGTCTTTCTAAGGTGTTAAAATGGCTTGGGAATGTGAGACAAGCCCCTTGCGACATTTAAGGAGAAGGTATTGATTGCAGCTGTCATCCTTTTGCCTTGTGACTAAATCTTATGACCAAGTTACCAATGTTCTCTCTGCTTTTGAGGCCTCTTAAGGGCCTGCTAAGCTGCTGTTGACATTGTATTGTCTTTCATTTAGACCTTTATACGAATGAATCCTGATTTTTATAATCCACCAATAACGACATTATTTACCTTGTTGATCAAAGTGCTAAAACCCTAAAAATTCCCTCAATTTCAACTCTGAGCCCCTCTCCCTGCTTTCATTATTATTACTGTCCACCAGCTGTTGGGCTGCATTCCAGTGGAGTCACCGCGCGAGTATCTCCGAGGAGAATTCCTGAACTAGCATTGAGGAGAGGTAGCTGTCATCGGGAGAGCTCAGATTTACTGTCCTGTCATGCTGATGAGGACATTTTTTGCTGTTGTGCAGCCAAACCGATGAGATCTATATCTTTCGGAAGCTTTCTCACTTTACCCTCAAGGTCGTAGGATAGAGTGCTCAGTTATACAACCACTACCTTAGATGTTACTGATAGAAAACTTCATTATGTGAAGTGCGTGAGATGTGGTGAAGAGAAGGTTACCTCCTTGTACTCCTGGATCTGGCTCTGCTCGAACATGGAGAACACGTTGGAGGATCCACCCTCACCCTGCTGCTGCCTCCTCTTGGCTTTCTTGGGTGCCTGGGATATGGCATAAGGTATAAGAAAATCCAAACATACAGCACATACACTAAACAAACAGATCCTGGCTAACTCTGAAAATCAGCATGTCAATTAAAAAACAAACAAACAAAAGAACTCAAAGGAGTCCTGAATTCTGTACTTTTCCTTAAGGGCTCCTAAATAAATACAACTAAACAATTTAGCTGGCGGCGCTGCCATTTTGCCAACCGAATCTCTCTTTAGAGTAAAGAAGGGAGTTTTCCCTTAAAAAAAAAAAACCTGTTCATTTTGAATCTATCACCCAATGTAGGATAAAACCCTATGTAATGTGTTTGAGGGCTATAATAATAAGGCAAAGGTCCCCAAACAGAGTTTATTTCAGTATGATTAAGGTTTATGTGATAGCCAAACTTTAGCTCAAGCCAGCAAATAAAGGTAACGCAGGGTCCAAATCCAAAACCGGGACTCCTTCAAGTTCACTTCATAGGATGCTGGTAATCCAGATAGCAAATATATCAATGATACGCCCATCTCATCAGTTTAATGTAGAGAAGATCCCAAAGGTTTTTTTTCCCCCAAGGAATGAGGCCACACTCACCATCTCTCAAGTTTGTGAGGTTGTTGTTGGTCAAGAAGAGAAGCCTACGCCAAGCCGATGTGACTGACATGTAAGTATTGGATGCCTGGGGCCTTATATACTAGCCCATAGGGGGCTAACTTTAGCCACACCATCAGGTTTGGCAGGAAAATAGAGCTGGGG
This sequence comes from Heterochromis multidens, assembly GCA_015108495.1. Lineage (NCBI taxonomy): Eukaryota > Metazoa > Chordata > Actinopteri > Cichliformes > Cichlidae > Heterochromis > Heterochromis multidens. The sequence continues at coordinate 18,762 of VUQS01069151.1, forward strand.
TAAAGTAAGAGAAAGAGGGAGGAGCAAGGAGGTGGCTGAGCGGATCAGTTTACTGATGACCCAAAATAGTCCGCAGAAGTCTTGGAATGAGGTGAATTCAATGCCAACAGTGACTTTGGTGTCATCTGTGGACTAATATGGACAGGCAGGACACGCAGAAGGACAACTGAAATGTCCCCATAATTTCTTTGTCTTCACATACTGAGAGTCTTTGTTGTGGCTATTTCTGTCAACTTTATATGTCCATTGTGAGAGATCAAAGCCCAGTGTGTGATGGCAGGCTGCTGCTGCTTTACTTCCTTAATACAGACACAGATGGGACAGTTACCCTGCACTCAGCACGACCACTACCTTCTATTAATTAATACCCCAGAGCTGCTCAGTATCTCAGCTAACATTTCCTGAAGTCATCACCTGTCTAAATGATAGGTTTGATCTGAGGTTTGCGCCCACAGCCAGATCATTAGTAGCCATCAGGGTTTATAAACAGTTGTGAAACCTGAAAACAGTTGGCTGATGGACACTGGTCCAGTTCCAGCAATGACACACGACCACTGGGCCTCTGGAAAAAGTGACCATGCATCAGTGAGAAATCCAAACAGTCCTTTAATACTGCCACAAGTAGCTGGAAATGCTCTGTGGAAAGAATAACATTCAAAGTGCGACTGGAAAGAGAAAAAATAGATCACGCAGGCCACCTTTACAGAGAAGCAAAAACATAAAACGGGTGCTATAAACTTCCCATCCAGTATAGTGAACCGCTTTCTTTTTCATACTGATTCAAATGTTTGGTAAGAAAAAAAAAACAAAGGAAAAAAACATATTTTAGGCTGCCAAGAAAATCATTTTCAAATGCTTGAATTCTGGCTTTGATTAAAACAGCCTTTTAATGTCTCCTCTGACAATTAGTCCCATCTGTGATTGGAAATGATGATTAGTCTAGATGAACAGCTTTACCACCATGGATGCACTAATTTGGGTTCCTCCTGAAGGTTCCCAGTATAGTTGCTTTAGGATAGGACGACAGTGACCCACCCACTAAACCCCATATATGAGCTCTGTGGCCCGCCATCAATCACACAACTGTACAGCTTAGGTATGTATGTATTCGTATCCAGCGCCAGCGTGAAACGATACTGAGTCTTAGCTCACTCGTAGGCGTAAGCATTTCACATGGCAAAATATGAACAAATTTTTTTGAAATACTTGTGACCGTTTTGAATGATAGAAGACGGAAGACCTCGTTCGCAAGGAGGACGCAAAAATGTATTCTATGTGAAGAAGGCTGCGAGCTGAAGAGCAGCCACTTCAGCTGTGGGCTTGAAGGTGAAAAGAGAGCGATACAGACACAGAAGGAGAAAGACCGAGCAAAGACTATGACAAGACAGCTGTTCAGACTGAAATAGCTCTGCTGCCCCCCTACCATTCTCTTTCTCAGCCATTTTGACCCCCATCTAAAATTTAGCAGACTTCACCCTTCTTGGTCTGCGTTGCCCCCGGGCAACTGTCAGTCCTTTTTTACCCCGTCATTGGTCAAATGGTTTAGAGCTGTATGACAAAATGGACTCATCAAGTCATCAATAATAATTAATCATCAACAGAGCTATCGGTATCAAATCTCAAAAATCTGCCATCAAATGTAAATGATTCTTTGATCAGATAATCCCAGATTTAATATGGAAGTGTGGCCAATTTCTCTTTACTATTTAGTGGTTTTATAAGCTTTGACCTTTTTGATTGGCTGGCAAGTACAGACTTATTTCTTATAAACACGCCAGGTTAGCGGCTCTAAAGTAAAGAGGCTATTATTAATAACTTTAATAAGTTTCTTTTCTTCTGTATCATCATAAAATGTAAAACTTGTGGGGGAATCTTAAGAGAAAGGGTTTCCTCTCGCTTTAATAATCCCAACTGGGTAGTCATAGTGTGTCCAGTAAAGGCACAGTAGGCTAGGTGGAGTAGATGAAAGTCCATATTTGTGGTACGTGACTTTGTAAAATGTCCCATCAGGAAATGACTTCATTGTAATGACAAAGAAAAGTTAATAAAACAGGAGATCAGATAATTTATTGATGAATCTATGCAAATGTATGTTAAAAAACAAACCGTGTTTCTGGAAAAACAAATACATCAATTCTACATTACCAATGCATTTCTGATCCATAGCATGTTTGCATGACAAAGCTACTATATAAATTAAGGTTTAGAAACTGAGTAAACTCCACATTTATCATCCAAAATTTATTAAGTTTTCTTCCTGAATGTTTTCCACCCCACGTCCTCTGTTTGACCATGAGGCAATCAGTTCCTTTACTTCCTTTCCATAGTCTTCATGCAATTGGCTAAAGTCACACTCTGACCCCTCTCCTACTGCCAGAAATGGATCAAACATAGGCAGCACATTGGCATTTTTCTTCGGACGCATTTTGGGGGATTTCTTACTAGCCGTTTTGGATGAAATGGTTAGAGCCTGTAGGTTTGGACTGGAGGTCGGGCTAGGTACTCCTCCCAGCGCTGGTTCTGGGTACAAAGATGGCGTTGAAGTGTTTGTGCTCACAAAGGCTGCAGGATGCTGGACGGTGTTGAAATTTGGCATGAAGAAAGGTTTTCTTGGTTGACCAGCAAATGCACCTAATGCATCTGAAGAAAAGAGCAATGAAATATAAAAAAATGAAAACATAATCCAGGAGCTTGATTTACATGAACAGAAAGACAAAATCTGCTCACAATCCATGTGTATGGCAGAGGATATTTTTTGGTTCATTCACTCGCTCAAGGACACTTTGACACGCTGACAGTCACCACTATCACACCATGAACTCTACAGTCAGTGAGTGATCTCTTTAGCCATTGGCTGTGGAATACTGAGAATGTCTAGCTGATCACTACATGCTCAAAAAAAGTACACAAAATATAGCGCTGTGTTATGCATACTAATCAGAGAGGCGCTAATCCAAGTCTTTTATCTACTGAAGCCTTAGTTTACTGTTTGTTTTTGTTAAACCTGGTGATCAAAAAAGTCAAGCCATGATTTAAATTTGACATCTATCCTCTTTAACTTAATCTTTGTGCCCCTCTGCACTGCTTAATGCACTCCTACCTTACATAAACTGACCTGACTTTCATGTTGAGGATCAAATCTGACCTTTTTCGACATCCTCAGGCATCTGGGGGAAAACATAAGCCACAGATGACCCGAACTGCGACAAACAGGCCGTCGTTTCACTGCGCAGCTGCTCATACTGCATTTAAAAGCCAGGAGTTTTCTGCGAGCAGCCAAAATTAACCCAGACGTGGGCCACTTTTTGGAAGAGACTCCCAAGAAGTGATGCAAGGGTTAAAAAAAAAAAATGGTCTGGTACTTCATGCTTTTCTACCCTAATTGAGCACCCAATGTGCTTTTTACTACAAGCCTCATTCACTCTGTCACACACAAACGTGCACCTTTATTTTATGTCTATGCGCTTTGTCTAACATTCACACACTCTAATGAATGCGTCAGTGGCAACTCAGGGTTCAGTATCTTGCCCGAGGATACTTCAATGTGCAGACTGAAGGAGCTGAGGATCGACCCGCTCGACCATCTGAGCCACAGCCGCCCGCAAATGCAGCAGAAAGTGGGTGAGAGGTCCATAACTAATAATAATAATAACAACTTTGTTGCAATTCTAATTCTAGTCTAACACAACAAAGCTTTAAACTATGCTCTCGCTGCTATTCTGCTAATGTCTAAAATGTCAACACTGCTCATGATGATGGGACTGATGTTGTGAAATCATAATGTGAGTATAGCCTGTACCACAGTGTACAAGGTGTCTGATGTAAAAGCTGTAAACAGTGATGCAACGCCTCTTGCAGCTGCCCTCCAGAACAAAGGCTGCTCTCTTTCCCCCACAAAAATAAACCCACCAGATTCTTTTTGTCTCTCTCACCTCTGTACTTTGACTCCATGTCCATTACAAGCAGGGTCAGGTAGCTGTGGTTGGCTGACAGCAGAACTTTGATCCAGCTCTCCTGACTGGCCTGGTCCTCTGCAGCAAACTTGTACGTCCGCAGCCCTGGCTCGCTCCACACCAGCGAGAAGGCGAACTTCTCCTCTGACTCGCACAGCTGGACGGTACAGCCCTCCAGAACAATCACTCCTATCAGATCCCGGTCGGTCGGCCGTTCCTTGTAGAAGAGGAGGTTCCCCTTCAGCACGAACCAGCGCTTCTGATAGGAAGTCTTTATTTCACCCTGTGTGACAGTTGTGTCATCTGTATTTTACTGAGTGTTGTGCAAACGCCTTATGTACTCAATTTCTTTTATAACTGCTACAAGGAAACAGGCAGCCCAGTGGGAGGTTAAATGTCACACACATTTTGAAGGCTGAACTTAGTTTCATTTTATTTACTTTGCTGTGTTTACTTTACATTACAGCACTACTTTTCTGTTTGCTTCTCCAAATAATACTTAAAATATGACAAAAGGTAAAATATCCGGTCCAGTTCCCTTTAAATTTGAGTTAAGTTTAATTTCTTTTAACCCAAAGCGTCTTACCTTCTTGTAAAGGTATCCTTCCTTATCCACAGGTGAGTTGCAAGATTCAAAATAGGTGAGGACTTTTTCATCAAGCTTCATTTCTACATCTCAGGGTGCTCAGAACAAAATCTGCCACATACACCAAAGATCGACAAAAAGAAAAAGAACGAGTTTATCTACTTCCTGTTATTTATTGCATTGACTATTTATAATTATGGAGAAGTTATGTTGACAATGCTTTAATGACCCCGTGTCGCCAGTGGAGGCCAAATAAGCGCATTTTCCGCGTTTAAACAAGGAAATGCTTCACATCTTGAATTGATACTTAAGAACGTCTGATTTCTTTTCTAAAACAGAAAGTTAGACAGCAATGAAAACACACCAAACATGAACGCCATTAATAACAGCAGTTTTTAAAGTAAGGAGGTAACGAGCGTCTGTGCAATAACAAAAACTTACTCAATACCAGCGTCCATTGGCAATATGCGTAAAAGTTGAGAAATGATGAGGCAAGTCTGTTTCTCATGTCCACATGGTTCTTGTTTACTCACCTTACTGAAATGGGAAAATGCGCTGTTCCTCCGTGAGTTTGTGAGTCAATCGATCGCTTCCTGGTAATGTGAACGCAGCTCCACGTAAACAGATTAAACAAATGGGAACAACCTACTTCAGCTTTGGCCCCAATAACACTGTCACTGTGGCCAGATCAGTTTTACATGCGTTATACTTATCAAATCAGCTGTTTTAACTAAGTTTGAAATAATTCATAATGCGAATGCTAAAGTTTGGCATTGCACTGCGCTGTTATGTAATTCTGCGGTTGCCCATATTCTGCTTTAAAAAAAATTGCTTCATGTTTTTAACTAAGTGCCAGTCAAAAAATATTTATTTTATTGCTTTGGATACAATTTTGATCGATCATTTGATGTTGCATATAGTCCACCTTATTATTTAATGTAAATGCCTTTTGTTGATGAAAACGTGACAAGATAAATACACACTATCACAAACAGTAAACCAAATTATAGTACTCTGCAGCTTCCCCTATTTTCTTTATATTTGGCTAGGAAAATGGGAAATAGGTGCAGCGATTTATTGAAACATGTGCAAACATAAATGGAAATACAGTATATAAGGCAAAAACAGAATTTATACAATTCTAACAAGCTTTAAAGTCAATATTTGGTATAAAAATCTTTATTCTTCAACACAGCCTGAACTCTCTTAAGCAGCTTTCTTGTCATTTCTTTAAGTAGTCTTCAGGAATAGTTCTCCAGGCTTCTTGAAGGACATTCAAAGCTCTTCTTTGGATGTTGGCTGCCTTTTGTTCTGTTCTCTGTCAAGATGATCCCACACTGCTTCAATAATGTCAAGGTCTGGTCTCTGGGGAGGCCAATCCATGACTGATAGAGTTTCGTTGTGTGTTTTACTATCCAGGTGTACTTTTACTGCATTGGCACTGTGTTTGGGATCATTGTTTTTCTGAAAAATGAAGCTGTTGCCAATCAGATGCTTTCCACATAGTATTGCATGGTGAATCAAAATCTGATGGTACTTTTCTGTGTTCATAATTCCATCAATTTTGACAAGATCTCCAACACCACTGGCTGAAATGCAGCCCCAAACCATGACAGATCCTCCACCGTGTTTTACAGATGGCTGTACACACTCACTGTTGTACCTCTCCCCTGACCTCCTCCGTACATACTGACAATGATTTAAACCAAAACTTTCAAATTTGGATTCATCATTCCATAAAACTTGTTGCAACTGATTTTCAGTCCAGTTTTTGTGTAATTTGGCATGCCTCAGCCTTTTCTCCGTTTCCCTTTCTTAAGAATGACTTCCTAATAGCCACCCTTCCACTGAGACCAATCTGATGAGGCTTCGGTGAATAGTAGATGAATCACAGATGTACCTCTCAGGTCCTGCGTCAGGTCTCTGCTGGATTTTTTCCTTATTTCTTAAGAACATGACTTTCAGATACTGTTTATCTGCTGTATATTTTTTAGGTTTGCCACTTCTTCCTTTGTCCACCACTTGTCCAGTTTCCTCAAACTTTCCAAGGACACACTTCACACCATACCGAGACTGTGCCAAGTTTTCAGCTAATAGCACTTTGGGAATCACCTTGTTGCAAAAACTCAATTTTATGACTGTCAAACTGTTATCTTTGGCATTTTTGTAGATTAAACTAAAGAAATGAGAACAAATGTGTTTTTGTGATAGGCTGCTAGTAACAAAATGCCTAAAGATACAATTTAAAATAGGTTCTTTGCTAGTTTGTCTGTCATGTGTAGACAGAACACTGGTTCACCCCTGAGTTAGGTGTCTTCTTTATGCTTGAATGATTCATAGGTCAGTGTTAAGTAGCTTAACAGACAAAAAAAACCCCAAAACATTCCTCTGAAAATGGTCAGGTACAAGGACTGGACTGATAATGAGTGAAAAAGCAGCCAACGTCCAAAGAAAAAACTTTGAAAGACCTTCAGAAAACTGGAGAACTGCTGCTCAAGACCACTTTAAAACAATTTACAAGGAAGTCTGGTGCCTTGGAAGCAAAATATAGAGAAATGTAAAAAATATAAAGATGCAAGATGCAAGATATAAAGGCTGGCTCAAGATCTTTGAAAGCTGCTGTATATATACTGCATATTCTCTCACAATCTAGCATTTGAATCGCACCAGCACCTGTGGTTTCTCAAATGCATTTGTGTGAACCACTGCCTCAGTAAAATGCCGTTGCTGTGCAGATTTTTTTTAAGTTATGTGGTCAGTTTTGTTTGTTAGTTGATTTGAAAAAACCCTGACATCTGGTGTGTAAAAAGTCAAGTGGGTGCATGTGACAACTACTTGCACATTAAGCCTGTGGCTGCTAACCAGTCCGCTGAAGAACAGTTTGCTTGAAATGTCACCCACTGAGACATCTGTAACGGTAATAAATTAGTTTATTGTCTCTGCTGTACAAACTTGACTTAATTTGCAATAAATATATCCAACAATCAGCAAGCTTTTAATCAGTGTGGAAAGTCAGGCAGTTTGTACGACAATCATGCGATTCAGATTTTAAAAGGTTTCTCTGACATTTACTAAAATGACACACGCATTCTGTAGATGACCAAAAGAGGTCACCTCGACTACCTAACCTCCTTTTCAAACCAACATTTCACAGTAAACTGTTATGAGCAAAATCAGACCTAGAAGACACACATAAATACAGCTTTGGTAAAGCTAGTATCATTATAGGAAGCAATAATGTACATATAGGAAAATAAAAATGTGTTTGTACCACAAAAAAAACAAAAAAACAGCCAATCAACCAAATAAATGAAATCACCTTTTCAAACCTTTAATTTGTTTGGTAATTTGCTGCTAAATTGTATTGGAAAAAAACAAAAAAACAAAACAAAACAGAGAAGACATCGCTCATCTTTTTCTTAGGAGAGGGACAAAAAGACTCCTTCAGCTCCTACAGCACTTCTGTACTTCACTTTTGGTATAGTACAGTCAAAAGTTTGGCCAAAAGTTTGTTTCGTACACTTTGCCGCTTCATCTCTTTAGATTATTTCTTACATGTTTCCAGGGGTTACAGTGGGATTTGGCAGGCTGGGAAACCTTGATTTCCATTGAAGCATTGCAGCATGGGGTTAAGAATTACTTAGAAATAAATCACAAATTAAGTTGCGCTGTGAGCTTCAGTAGATTTCCTCTTTGTGTGTACAGGCTATGGTCAGCTGACTTGTGCAGCTGCTGCTCTGAGATCCACCGGTCTTTGTGGATTTATCCAGCTGTACTGAACGGGACATCAGCAGAGGTTATTCCAAACTCTAGCCAGTATAAAGGGGGTATAAAAGGTAGGATTTCGGCTGCCTAAATTTAAACTGACTGCTAGCCTTGATCCACCCCAGTGATTTTCAAACTTTGAAACTTCAGAATTTTAATTTAAATTTTTTTTTTTTAATTAATTAACCGGCTGCACCTGCATGACAATTTGAGAACGACTGATCTAACCTAAAAGTGGCCACAAATACCACAGCCTGCTCTACAACAGTACAACGCAGTGCATTACTGTACACTGCAGCACAATACTGCGAACTAACCTGTTTAGCTTGTGCTAAACTGTTGTATTTTCATACCACCTGAATAACACAAAATGATTCAATTTGTTTTCCAAAGTCGTTTACAGCAAAACATCCTGTACAGATCCAGGGTCTGATTAAAAAAAAAACAAAACAAAAAAAACAGAATAAGAGCTGCTTATATCACATTACGTGAAAGCTTTTAATTTCCAGTTTGTCGAATGTCACTGAGCAGTTCTTACCTCATCATCTCATCATCCTCTCTGTCCTCTCTTTATCTTTCTCCATCTCTAAGAGTGAACTCATCAGGTTAACTTTCTTCTCCCTGGAAAATACGCAGCTCGCTTGGTGCGGGAATGTTGTTGCGGCCCACTTTAACCCCTGCATGTTTCTATGATTCAGAAGAACAATCATAAGCATTTCATCATCTTCTTCATTTCTCTATGGCATGTTGGATATCTGCATTTGGGGCAAATCCTAATTGATGGCCATCGATTCCTGTCTTATCGGAGCTCCAAGTTGATCACAGCTTGTGGGGTTCTACTCGTCTACCCGCTTTTTATGGATTGACCACACTACAAACGTCCTCCAAGTCCAACTTCTTCCAGCGATCCAGGAGCAATATGGTGGCAATCTGTGCATTTTCCAGCTGATGGAACAACATCTCTTAAGGTAAAAGTGACAACTAAGTGGACTCAGAGATCATCAAATTAACATTTTGGATCCATGATCAGGAAACTCCCCAGATATCTTAATCCGATTGAGACTCTACGGTCAATCCTGATATCCAGCGTGCCACAGGGAGTTGCAGAAGTTATGAAGAAGGAGGATCAGCCATGTAAACACTGACTCTTTGCATTAAATTTGATTCATTTTCCAAAAAACAGTGTGTGAATCTTATGAAATGCTTATGATTGTTCGTCATAATATCATAGAAACACGTAAGAAAAAAATAATCGAAATAAAAAATAAATAAAAATGAAGCAGCAGTGTGCATGAAACACAAAATGTGTGCCACTGCCAAAACATTTGTGCACGACTTTACTTTCAGAAATTAAATTCCCCAGATGCTTCACAAGGTATGAACACAAACATAATTTTAGTATATATAACAAGCTAGAAATTTAAAACACTTTATAAAAAATTTTCCTCAGACCATACAAATGCATCGCTGCAGATTTACAGATTTTTGTTTCAGTATGACGTGTTTTAAATATCGAAACAACCAAATTTACCCCCAATAATGTTTTCATTAAATGTTTCCCCACCTAAAAGAAAAGCTCACATTTATATGTAAACCTCCATGGCTTTAACATGTTTTTTTTTTTCATTTTTATTCATTATATAAACAAAAATTGCATCTGGTATTCGCACCTTGTGCAGCATCTTGGGGATGTAATTGGCTGTAAGATGACAGCAACTTCCTGTATAAGATGGCTTCTGTTTAGTAGTGAAATATATTCTTACAAGTTAAACACTGTATGGAAGTCTGTTTGCTGCTGTCTGTCATTTTAATTTCAACACTTGGTCGAGTTGTGTCACCAAAATAACATTGCACAGATATGAATCCAGATACTGAGCAAGTAAAGCCTTCCAACAGCACCCAGTGAGTTAGTAGCCTCTGCAATTTAAATGCACTGCAACTTTCTTAAACTAGGAGAACAGATCAAAAATCAACCTTTAAATATTCTCTTAAAAAAAAACAAAAAAACAAAAACAAAAAACAAACCAGTAACTGTGCTGATTTTATTGAGGTGCACTTGACTCAGCAGTGTTATCACTACCGCTGCTCCCGGCATGCTTGCTGCAACTGCAGAGTCTCTCCGATGTGGATCCTCTGGTGTCTTTTGAGGTTCTCCCCTCGACTGAAGCTCTTTCCACACTGGCTGCAGTAGTACGGTTTCTCCCCCGTGTGGACCCTCTTGTGTTTTTTCAGGTCTCCTGCCTGACTGAAGCGCCTCCCACACTGGACGCAGCCGTACGGCTTCTCTCCGGTGTGACAGCGCTGGTGGATTCTCAAGTTCCCGACCCTGCTGAACGTTTTTCCACACACTACACACAAGTGCAAGCCGTCTCTCCTGAGCTGCTCCATCCTGATTTGTCTGCCATCTAAACCAGCCCTGCTGGTTTTTGCTAATCCGTGCCTTCTGTGCGTGGTGTGATTTGCATGAACAAAGACGAGTCCATAAGGCTCAGCGCTAACTTGCGGCCTGTGGGCCTCAGCGGAGGTGTGACGAGAAGAGTTGCAGCTTAAATCCATGCAGCCAGTATACTGTGGTTGAACAGATGGTTGCTGCGATGTTGTGCAGTCTGTGGGCTCTGATTCTCTTTTAATGGATGCCAGGTTTACCCCAAACAGAGTGGTGGAGTAAGGGTTGGGTATATTATTTGATAAGTCTGCTCCGGTGTCCCTGGTTGCACTGTGTGATGATGACGTATGCTGTTCCTCTGAAATGTGCGTCACATCTGCTGGTTGTGCTTTGCGATGGTCTGTTGATGTTTGCGACAACTTGCACTCACCTTGTGTCTGAATATTACTGCGGCTCTCTTTTTCTTTGGACTCCTGCTTCATGACATAGTCGAGTTTGTGGCTGTGCATCGGCTTTTGCTCTGTGAGAGTGACAACATCTGAGTTATGCTTCTGAATGACGCTCAGATCCTGCTTCACTGTCTTGTCTTTGTCCTCAGCTGATGGCCCACTTGTAGTTAGGACAGCTGCGAAATTTGCAATCATGAATAAGAGACCTTAACCAGAACAAAAATGTTACATCATCTGCAATAATAAATGCTTCACAATAATTACATGTGTTCTCATGTGTGCTTTCTTTTGGTATCCTGTCCTGGAGCTCCTGCAGTCTCCTCTTCAGAGTCTCGTTCTCTCTCTGTGTCCTGGCTGTTTTCTCCTGGTACTCTGACACAGTCTCCTTCACCACCTCCAGAACCTCCTGCACGGCTTCAGTCAGTAGTTTGGCCACACGGGCGTTCAAACGCTCAAGTTTAGACATCCTGAAATGAAACACTCACTTATGATAAAGAATGATAAGAAACAACCATCTGAAAATGGTGTGTAACAAAGACATATATTGTTACATATGAATTAATGGGAAATGTATGATAAGCACTGCTGTTGATGAAACTGCTATTGCATTACACTCATCATCCACTTTTGTTAGGTACACCTGTTCAACTGCTTGTTAATGCAAATACAGTGGGGCAAAAAAGTATTTAGTCAGCCACCAATTGTGCAAGTTCTCCCACTTAAAAAGATGAGAGAGGCCTGTAATTTTCATCATAGGTATACCTCAACTATGAGAGACAAAATGAGAAAAAAAAAATCCAGAAAATCACATTGTCTGATTTTTAAAGAATTTATTTGCAAATTATGGTGGAAAATAAGTATTTGGTCACCTACAAACAAGCAAGATTTCTGGCTCTCACAGACCTGTAACTTCTTCTGTAAGAGGCTCCTCTGTCCTCCACTCGTCACCTGTATTGATGGCACCTGTTTGAACTCGTTATCAGTATAAAAGACACCTGTCCACAACCTCAAACAGTCACACTCCAAACTCCACTATGGCCAAGACCAAAGAGCTGTCAAAGGACACCAGAAACA
>VUQS01069174.1:0-11563 GCA_015108495.1 Heterochromis multidens
TGTCTGTGTTTGTGTGTGTGTGTGTGTGTTGAGGAAGAAGTGGAAGATGAGTTCTTATAAATGTTTTAAGGTTCAGTTTCTGTAGGAGAAATGCTTTCATGGGTCACAGGCTGGAAAACAGAAACAGCCCATTACTTCCTTACCTCCCAATTTAGCCCCAGCTTTTGTCATCACTGTTTCAATCCTGTGTGATCCCAGGGCTGGGTCACTCACTGCAGGCCACTCAATCACTTCTTCACTCGCCATGTTCTCCATGACAAATAGAGGTGTTCCTGCCAAACTCTCCTTAAACAAATGAATATGTTTTCTACAGTACACTACAAGACCAGGCCTGCTTTTTTTTGCTGAGCCAGGAAAACCACCTCGCTGTTTGTCACTTCACTGGTCTATATCTCACTCCTTTGGTGATAGGTATTTTTCAGGAAGACAGATTGATACATCAGTCGCCTATTCTCTGCTTACTGCACTACAAATAACCTGCTGGTATCTATAGATAGCATGCAATGTACACTTGTTTCAGGAGATATACTACACATAAGTAGATTTCCCATTTTCTAAAATTTGCTCTCTTGTTAGTTTATGTGTTAAAAAATATGCAGTTTTAGTTTTAAAATAAATGCATTCATGCACCTGTTATACAGCTGTGCGGAAAATACTTACTGATAAAATTATAGTTTTCATCCCTCAAAAAAATAAATTTAATTTATGTGAGTAATTAGTGTTTTTTGTGAGACATAACTCCTTAAAGGTGGCAAGGATACCTTACATTACCCATATGAGTATTTGTTGATCTGGTTTACCCCTTACCACGATAAAGATCCAACAGCATTGTTATTTTTTTTTTTAATCTAGTAACTAGAACTCTTTCATAAATACAAGAAAAGATAATAGTCAGAGAGATCAGGTTTGACTCTTGGTGCAGTAACTTGACCTGCAGTATGTTCAGACTAAACTTTCGTATATTTTGTATTCATTATATGAAGTGAAATATTTCAAGCTTGGAAAGTATGTTCATTTATTCTTGGTTACTTGGTATACTTGGTTGAGGCTCCTTTGCCTTGAATTACTGCATCAGTGTGGTATATCAGTTTGTGACACTGCTGAGGCGTTACTAAAGCCCAGGTTGCTTTGATAGATGCCTTCAGCTTATCTGTAATTTTGGGCTCAGTGTTCCTCATCTTCCTAATAATAATAGGATAATACCCCTTGGTAATATCCCATCAATTGCCTATGGGGTTCAAGGTGAGGCGAGTTAGCTGACCAATCAACCACAGTAAAAATATGGTCAGCAAATCATGTAGCAGTTGCTTTGGCACTATGGGCTGGTGCTATGTTCTGCTGGAAAAGGAAACCGGCATTACCATAAAGCTTATCAGCATACTGAAGCATTAAGTGCACTAAAATCTCCTGCATTGACAGTCAACCAACCACCACTAACACCAGCAGATGACATGGCACCCCAAATCATCACAGACTGTGGAAACTTCAAACACCTTGGATTCTGTGCCTCTTCACTCCTCCTCAAGATCCAGGACCTTGATTTCCAAATGAAATGCAAAATTTATTTTTAGCAGAAAAGAGTCTTTTGGACCACTGAACAACAGTCCAGTTCTTTTTCTCCTTGGACCAGGTAAGGAGAGCGCGCTGCCTCTCAAGGTTGCATTCATTGCTTGTACACTTTTTCCTACCATACCTTTTCCTTCCAGTCAACTTTCCATTAATATGCTTCAATACAGCACTCTGAAAACAGCCAGCCTTTTCAGCAATGACCTTCTGTGGCTTACCCTCCTTGTGGAGGGTGTCATAATCGTCATCTGGAAAACTGTTGAGTCAGCAGTATTCCCCATGATTGTGGCTGCTTGTAGACTGAGAGAAATACAATATGTATACTGTTTGAACAACATTTCACTCAAACTCAAAATGGAATAGTCTAACAATATGAGATACTGGATTTCTGATTTTCATAAGCTGTAATCATAAAAATTAAAACAAAACAAAATCTTAAAATATTTCACATCATGTGTAATGATTAGCTAATGTATAAAAAAGTAAATCACAAAAAAAACTGAACTTTTCCACAATATTCCATGTTTTTGTCGTTCCCTAGTATATTATGAAGCTATGACTAGGATCTATTAAACATCATATAAAGTGCTAATTAATATGTTGAAAAAGTTATGGTAGCTGTATTTTCTTACCTCTAGACAGACTTCATCTTTACCATTAATCATAGCCTTAGAAATGCTATTTTTCAGTATTTCTAAACATAAAATTTGACCATGAAGAAAAGTTCCTCATTAACCTTTGGCTTTCCCTGAAGAAACTAGCCAGTTGACTTTTATGGGCCTCTGTACAGTGATACATTCCTTAAAAAGAGACTGATTAAAGCACTAAGGTCTTGTATTCACTGTGTAACATTTGTAAGTAAGCCAACCTTATACTGCCAGGGTTCCAGTCTACAATTGGCAATTGTAATTATAGCCCGATATACTTGTTCATTAATAACATATCAGTGATTTGTGTTTATAAGACTTAAATTTTTCTACTTATGAGTAAAGTGTGGCTAAACTTGTCTACTTGTCTGTGTTTGCTATACCTCATCATGGCCTCTTTTACCTGAACACACTCAGGGGCTATATTTGTAAAACCTGAGTTGACTTAATAGGTTGATAACAACCGGTGTGATAGCTAATTAACAATATCCTTAGGATGCTAAACGTGTTTTATAGTATAGACAAAATGACAAAAATCATCTAATCCATCAGTAACTGATAGTTTTTGATACAGTGTTTTTTGCCATTTTTTATTTATTTTTTGCTCTAGCTGTGTACAGGCAGTAGAATAAAAAATGTCACTGCAGCACTGACCCTCTTTAAGTGAATAGAACACTAATTATCTCTATTTGAAGTTGGAAATCTGTTTGTAAGAACAGTTTTCCAGCACTGTATGTTTCATCCCGTGTTTTCCATTGTTCTTGGATTATCAAAGATTCCTTCACAAAAGCTATGAAAACAGCTACAGTAGATTTTTTTTCTTACATTCTGAATGCATCATTGCCTTTTCATGTATCAAATAGACCTTGAAATTGTATTTCCAGTGGGAGATGTTATGTTGATAATATAGAGCTTTTGATTGTGTTTAGGTTGGACAGAGAAGGCTGCTTTAATGTTGTAAAAACAATCTTCATCACTGTGTCCTCTCAAGCTGTTCCTAAATGGCCATCTGTGTTGCAGCACTACAAAAGTGTCAGTGGTTGTTTAATCATAGAAAAGTGGACATTTTTATTAGTGAAACTGTAAATTTTGGATGACCAGGGGAAAATATGGAGCGTAACTAAGTTCAAAGCTGTGAAAGTTTAAAAAAGTAAAATAGGAGCTGCTGATGCTATCATGCTTGACTTTATTACACTAAAGTTCCCCTTAGATCACTGTAAATAATTTATTGATTACTGATTTATAAACATTGTTGAGGGAGTGAATTTTTTAAACCTCTGAAAGTGAGCATGCCAGAAAAAGTTTGGGATCAACTGAAATAAACAATGTTGACCCTCTGACCCCTGACCCTTTAAAAGGTCATATAGATTGCTGTGAAATTTGCTGCTGATATTGGGTTTTCTCTCAACAAATGATAAAAAATAAATAAAATGTGATGCAGTTATATTTGTCAACATGATAAACAAATACTGGTTAAGTCTCACTAGAGTAAAAATAGGACAGCAACTTCCTTGCAACTAGGAAAAATCGGTGGGTGCACTTAATTTTTTTCATATTCAGTAACTGATTACAAGTAGTTGCAGCGAACAATTTTGGACTGTGACATGATTACACAGGAGTGGGGAGGCTGAGGAGTGTGATCCCCCAGCACACCCTCCAGTCCCCCTTCTTAAAAATGGGAACCACCACACCAGTCTGCCAATCCAGAGGCACCGCCCCAGATCTCCACGCGAACAAGGACAGCCCTACAACATCCAGAGGCTTTAGGAACTCAGGGCGAACCTCATCCACCCCAGGGGCCCGGCCACCAAGGAATTGTTTAACTATGTCAGTGGCCTCGTCCCTAGTGATGGGAGAGTCGTCCCCCTCATCCCAAGACTCTGCTTCCTCTTCAGAAGACATGTCAGTGGGATTAAGGAAGTCCTCAAAGGTGGTGGCTTCCAGCTTGCACTGGAGCGGTTTGCAGCCGGAATGAGAATCAGCATCTCCAAGTCTGAGGCCATGTTCCTCGGCCAGAAAAATGTGGAGAGCCAACTCTGGGTCAGGGATGAGTTGCTTCCCCAAGTGGAGGAGTTTAAGTATCTTGGGGTCTTGTTTACGAGTGAGGGGAGCGGGAGATCGACAGATGGATTGGGGCCGCAGCTGCAGAGATACGGACGCTGTACGTCGTGGTAAAGAGAAAGCTGAGCGTAAAAGTGAAGCTGTCAATTTACCAGTCAATCTACGTCCCTACCTTCACCTATGGTCACGAGTTTTGGGTAGTGACCGGAAGAACGAGATCGCGGATCCAAGCAACGGAAATGAGCTTTCTCCGAAGGGTGGCTGGCCTCTCCCCTTAGAGATAGGGTTAGGAGCTCAGCCATCCGGGAGGGGCTCAGAGTAGAGCCGCTACTCCTCCACATCGAAAGGAGCCAGTTGAGATGGTTCGGGCATCTGACAAGAATACCTCCTGGGCGCCTCCTGGGTGAGGTGTTCCGGGCATGTCCCATCGGGAGGAGGCCCGGAGAGATTATATCTCTCAGCTCGCCACAGATAAGCTGGAGGAGGTGGCTGGAGAGAGGGAGGTCTGGACTTCTCTCCTTACGCTGCTGCCCCCGGATAAGCAGAAGGAAATGGATGGATGGATGGATGATTACACAGGTCCCTTGGTGGAAGGTAATCTGTCTCCAAGCAATCACGGCTCTCAGACAGATTGTCCAAGGTTTGCAAATAATTGCTGTCTAATTTATAAACAATCAGCAATCAGTCTGAGTCAGTCTGCACAAACTCATCTGTGACGCGCATCTTTGCAGTTGGGGACTTGGCTCAGTTGGTTGCCAACTTGTTTTATTCTGGTTATATTCCTATATAGAAGCAACGTTGCTGAGCGCCTATGTCATTTTGAAGTTAAAACGTTATCCTACAGCAACTACATCACTATTTGTGGAGGAATTTCTGAATTTCTTTTTCAAATCTATGAGGTTCTGGCTGGACTCTGAATGCAAAGGCCCCAGTATGCCCTGCTGCGTTGGTCACTTTTGCGCACCGTCTGTAACGTCATTATATAGCCACTTCTATTTATGCTCGCCTTTAAGGCGCAGGTAGCCACTGCATTATTTTCCTGAATGATAGGTGTTGCCACTCAGACAATACCACCACATCTGCGCTGATACAGGAAGAGAAGAAGTCAAAACCAGAGGCAAAGACATTGTGAGTATTTTTTTATGTTTTTTCCAGAAAGTCTCATCTTTTCAAATTGCTGCAGCATCTCCCTCTGTATAATCTGTGAATCTCTAAGCTTCTGTGCTGATATATCATTATAATGGATGTAAAAACTGACATGATCGTACACTCGTTCAGTTTTGTCACATGCCGCCATCCGATGGGGTGAACAGCGAGCATAAAAGCACCGTAAGTAGTTAATGTGAATTTCTTTGTATGTAGATGACAACAGATTTGTGATTTTTGCCAATTTATCACAGTTAATTGCTATATTATCACAAAAAGATTGCTCATATTTACCAGCTTGAACCCATTCAGTCACAAATTGAAAGCAGACTGATAGCAGACTGACTCTTGATTGCTGTTTTGCATCTTGACGCACCAAAGTTGCTTTTAGGAACATCCACTGTATGTAGTTGCAGACTTGGTTCCTGTCTTTGAAGCGTCCACTTCAAAGGCAATGAGATCACAAGTTCATTGCACACAGTTGCAATAATTTTGGTCATGCCGCAGTCTCCAACCACTCTTTTCCCCTGTGTAATCCTAAAAGTAACCCCTGGTTATACTGTCTTTTTAATGATTATGAATACAACATTTTATCTGCTGAACATCAGAACCCCAGCACTGCCACTGTGCACATGTTGGCAGACTCTTGGTACTAGGTTAATAATTCTTTTGCCTCTTAGGGGCAGCATCATTACTGTAGACTCATTTTATGAACCCATTTCAAATAATTGTTTGAATTTGTACATATAAGTGACTGTTTGAGGTAACATAAATTGCATAGTGATTCATGTGGGATTACATGACAACATGATGGACGTTTCATTCGCACAGCAAGAAAAATATTTATAATATATACTATATTTTGCTATAGCTTTTAGTATTAGAGGTGTAAGGCTTTTGCTAATGAACTCCCTAAAGTAAAGTCAAGTTTTTCTTCTTTCAGTATCACTAGATCTTTTCACTCCTCACTATATATTTTGCACTCAAGCAATAGGCTACATGTCTGACTGTTTCTGGTTGATTGCAGTTAGTAGACATCTCAGCTAGAGGCATACTATTCTGTGAAGTGTATGCTTGAGCTCAATTTTTCCTAACCTCAGGCAAGTTATAACTCTTTCTTCCTTCCAGTTCCTGCCAACATGACTTTGTATTTTCCAAAGGTGCCTTCCTGTGTCACTTACTTCCCAATATTTTTTGCCAGACTTTGTTCATACCCTTGATAAAAGTTTTGACCCCAGCAGTGCTTGTTCTTTTAAGTGAATGCTTGTCTAATATATCTACTTCCTCACTGTCTTCAACGCATTTGAGCAGAGCAGAAGAGAATCAATTAGTACCACAAAGCATTCAAATTTAACTAATGTTGCCTGTTTTACTCATTTTTGCTAATCATTTTATCAAGTTTAAATTAAACCATCCAGTCATTTCACATGAAGAAAATACCAGAAAGGATAAATCAACAAAATACATTGAATCCAAGAAGAAGAGACATACTGTTAGTGTCCTGTTGCAAGTGCTAATGAAAACATCTTAACGTCAGCAAGGCAGGCGATAAACTGAGGTGTCAAAGGGCCCCAGCATTGCTAAAACTTAGTGGATGGTTTGTTGATGCCTGGCAGCTTTAAGTAAAAGTAGCCATTGTTTAATAAATTACCTGTTCTTTGTTTTTACTGGCAGCAATCTGTCTGGCCCTTGGCATCTTCTTTTCCGTCCAATTATGAGGTGCCTCCAGCCTCGCCCAGGGGCTTTTTTTTGTTGCTGCTCTGCCAGATTTGCACTTCTGAACAACTTTTAATTATACTCTGTGGTATGAAAATACACCGGTGGTGGTCTAACAGTATTTGTAGGGCAAGTGCCAGTTAAATATAATAACCATGTGCTTTGGCCCACATGTCTTCATTTATTCATGTTTACTTCAAAAACAAGATTTGTTAAAGAGGCATGTTTTCCTGTTCTAAACAGGTCGATGCTTGAGGTTTTTTCCATCTAAGCTCACTTACACTTCTGAAATATTGGCTGGTGACTTCCTGAACAATAATATTAACTGAGTCAATGATAAATAGCATATCAGGAGATAAAGAATGACTGATGATAGACATTAAAGTTTCATGACAAGGTTTTGTCATTAGGAGATTTTTCCTATTGATTTTGGAGGGGTCAATGACATTAATTATGCCAAAGAAAATCAGATGATTAAATCATACCGCCAAGCACGATAAAATTTAAATTATAAGTTTATCGGTGAAATTAAATGTAGTGCAGCAAGTGGTAGAGAGCTCTGAGAGTTAAGAGTCTGGGAATATAGAACTTCATAATATGGATAACCTTTAATATTCATAAAGATATTGAACTGCCAAATACAGACAATTGATGAATTTTGGGGGACAAAAAACGCTGATAAAGTGTGTTATTAAGGTTATGTTACCTTGGCACTGATTCTACAAGGCTTTCCAAAAGTTATACCTTCATTTACTGTTTAGATGATGGTGGTGGAATATGCTGATGGGCCAAAATCCCATTTAGTTTGAGAAATGGTGACTGACATAGACTATCAGTATATTTTTTGATTACCTGTGAATGGATCATCCTGAAATAAACCACTCCAACCAGGATAGAAATGTTTCATTATAGGTGATGAGTCAGCAAACAGGTCAAACCATGCCAAACACATTTACCCCTTACTGCAGGAGTCAAAGTTTTACATGTTTCCTTTAATTTGTCACCCATCTGTAGGTTTCAGGTGCTCTTATAATTATGTTTCCTCTTGGCCTGTCATCTCTGAGCTCAGCTGTTTTTCAGTCACATGTGTTTTGCTGCCAAGACTGCATTGCTCATGTGGTGCATTATAGACGTTTGGGTGTCTGCCTTCATAAAGCCATGGATCATAAAACTTAAGATTCCCCTAAAACTGTGGTTGTGATTTAATTAAGACAAAAAACCCGCAGTCCTCCTCAGTACAAAGAACATTGCTGCTGACTCCAACTATTCCAGACAGTTTTACCACAGTTGCACTGCATTGCCATTTGCTGTTAAAGTAATTGTTTTTAACATTTGGTAGGTGGAATGGTAGGCTGAGTGGGTGTTTGTGAACAAGAGAAGCAAAAACACAAGGCTTTTAGAGTCACTTGAGTTACAACTCGAGGTATTTTACCTTATTTGCAGCTCTCTTGGCAAGAAAACAGTTGCACAAATTAGAATGCCATCATCATCGTGGACTGCATTGTAAATCTAGACGATTGTGTTGGTTTACTGGAAGCTAATGACAAAACTGTGTCATCTGAAATAACTTAGCAGCTAGGGTGCTATTATGCACCGAGTAATGAAAACAAAAGGCAATATAGCTGTTTAAATTTTATCATTTATCAATGATGGGGCAATTATTGCAGCTTTTGGAGCAACATGGCACAACAAAGAGACAGGGCTATGAGTAAAAAAAATGACTTCTTCAGTTACTAACTTCATTCTAAGACATGTTCCATCAACATCAATGTGTGATGGAGGCAGATCTTTACTTGTGGGGTTTATACTCCTCATCTATTCATATAGGTCCTTTGCCATACAGTACTGTGCAAAATTTTTGAGCCGCCCCTCATTTCTTTATATTTTGCCAGACTTTTGTAATATTTTAAAGTGGTCTTGAGCAATACATCTCCAGGCTTTCTGAAGGTGTTTCAAAATTTTTCGTCTGACATTGGCTGCTTTTTCACTCATTTTCACTTTGTCCTTGTACCTGACCATTTTCAGAGGGATGTTTTTTGTTTGTTAAGCCACTTAACACTGACTGTGAATCATTCAAGCGTAAGAAAGGCACTTAACTCAAGGGATGATCCAGATTGTGTCTACACATGACAGACAACTTAGCAAAGAACCAATTTGGCATATCTCAGCATGGTGTGCAGTGTGTCCTTAAAAAATTGGAGGAAACTGGACATGTGGAGGACAAAAGAAGAAATGTCAGGCCTAAAAAGCAATCTACAGCAGATGAACAGTATCTGAAAGTCAGAAATAGGGAGAAAGAAATCCAGCAAAGACCTGACACAGGACCTGAGAGATGCATCTGGGCCTTCAGTTGATCCATCGCCAAAGCCTCATCAGAAATGGTCTCAGTGGAAGGGTGGCTGTCAAAAAGCCATTCTTAAGGAAGGGAAACTGGGAGAAAAGGCTGAGGTATGCCAAATTACACAAGAACTGGGTTGAAAATGACAACAGGTCTTATGGAGTGATGAATCCAAATTTGAAAATTCTAATTCAAAACGTCGTCAGTTTGTATGGAGGAGGTCAGGAGAGAGAATGAGTGTACAACCGTGAGTGTCTACAGCCATTTGTAAAACACAGTGGAGGCTCTGTCATGTCATCAGTCTATCAGTCATGGATTGGCCTCCCCAGACCTGGACCTCAACATTATTGAAGCAGTGTGGGATCATCTTGACAGAGAACAGAATAAAAGGCAGCCAAAATCCAAAGAAGAGCTTTGAATGTCCTTCAAGAAGCCTGGAGAACTATTCCTGAAGACTACTTAAAGAAATTGCAAGAAAGCTGCTTAAGAGAGTTCAGGCTGTGTTGGAGAATAAAGGTGGTCATACCAAATATTGACTGTCATGCTCATTAGAATTGTACAAACTCTGTTTTTGCCTTATATACTGTAGTTCCATGTATGATTGTACATGTTTCAATAAACTGCTGCACCTATTTCCCATTTTTCTTACTAAATATAAAGAAATGAGGGTGGCTTGAGATCTTTGCATATTACTATATATTTGTGAATTAAGCCTTCATTGAAATTTGAATGGCTAGCAGGGGTCATTCTTCCTAGATGAGCAACTAACCCATACGAGAAACTTTCATTATCTAAAAGACATAATGGAACATTTTAATGCCTGAAGTTATGATCTAGATGTTGTTCCAGATGCTTTTCCAGGCTCCTAATAAAACTTTAAAATATAGCATGGCATAATTTTACAAAATTAAACTGATCAAATGTAATGTAAGATTATTTAATATCTATATATAAGTTTTAGACTTGTAATTTCAGTCAGAAAATACTGGTGTTTGTTTGAACCTTCAAAGGCTTATAAAGGTCAGACTTTAACTTTTGAATTCAGTCTGTGATACGCCACTCGCCTGTGTACAACAGAGACACCCACACTAGGCTCTTATCAGACTCAGTATGCAGAACTATAGCCAACAGTGTGAGGCGTCCTCCCTCCTCAGAGATCAAACAGGATGCGCCTATTCCTCTATTCTTGCCTTCTGTCGGGAGGGCACGACGCGGCTTTATCTACCCCCTCAGCCACCCAGACAAGGCGATGGGCTGTGTCTGTTGACAAATGCTTCACTTGTTATAGATAACAAAAACATGTAAACAGGAAATGGCCAGTGGGCAAGCCATAGAAATTCTTGAAAACTTGGATTCATTCCTAGTGTGATCATAGTGTGATCGGGTCAACAGGGAAACAGTGCCTTATAATATATTCCCCAACACAGTCACCAATTACATGATCTGCCACTTGTTCAGAAATACCCAGTGCCTTTGTCTGATGTTTATCAAACATAAATTCTTAAAAATGTGCATTTTCCAAACACTCAGATGTTAGGATGTGATGCATTTTTATGTTAGAGCAATGTGAACGGCATATCTCGAGGTTTGAACTGAACTGAGCAGACAATACTGATGTCACTTTGGGCTTTTAGGCATACAAATTGTAAGCTTTTTACATCCAGCTTGTTTGACATGTATATACATATATGCTTCACTATATTTAATTGTTTTTGTTAAAACTCCATAATCAGATGGATGGAAAATAATATGCAACTAAAATACATAACAGGCCAGAATAGCTTTTTAAGTGAAGTCGTAGCTAAGCTGTTGTTGTAGCTTATTCTTCTTTATTATCATGAGCCTTTGGATCTGAATAGCTGGTATGCATGTAACCAAGGAAAACTAAAAAAGACTGCAATGATCTGGCAAATAAAGCCATATTTATGTGTGTAAACAAACGAGGTTTAAGTTGTAGGGACATTTTAGCCACTTGTGAGAAATGATAATTACATATTATGCTGTAGAGCTGTTCTGGCCAAAACAAACTATACTTCTTAAAATAAAATGATATATATATATATATATATATATATATATATATATATAT
>VUQS01069189.1:8687-18849 GCA_015108495.1 Heterochromis multidens
CCGAGAGATATAATCTCTCCAGTGTGTCCTGGGTCTGCCCCGGGGCCTCCTCCCGGCGGGACATGCCCAGAACACCTCCCCCAGAAGGCGCCCACGCGGCATCCTTGTCAGATGTCCGAACCACCTCAGCTGGCTCCTTTCGATGTGGAGGAGTAGCGGCTCTACTCTGAGCCCCTCCCGGATGGCTGAGCTCCTCACCCTATCTCTAAGGGAGAGGCCAGCCACTCTTCGGAGAAAGCTCATTTCCGAGAAAGCTCATTTCCGCCGCTTGTATCCACGATCGCATTCTTTCGGTCACTACCCAAAGCTCATGACCATTGGTGAGGGTAGGGACGTGGATTGACCGGTAAATCAAGAGCTTTGCTTTTATGCTCAGCTCTCTCTTTACCACGATGGACTGTTACAGCATCCACATCACTGCAGCTGCAGTCCCAATCCTTCTGACGATCTCCCGGTCCCCTATCCCCTCACTTGCGAACAAGACCCAGAGATACTTAAACTCCTACACTTGGGGCAGTGACCCGTCGCTGACCCGGAGTGGCCACTCCACCCTTTTTCGGCTGAGGACCATGGCCTCAGACTTGGAGGTGCTGATTCTCATTCCTGCCCCTTCACACTTGGCTGTGAACCGCTCCAGTGTCAGCTGGAGGCCACCACATGATGAAGCCAATAGAACCACATCATCTGCGAAAAGCAGAGATGAGATTCTGAGACCACCCAAGTGGAAGCCTTCTGCTACTTGGCTACGCCTAAAAATTCTATCCATAAAAATTATGAACAGAATCGGTGACAAAGGGCAGCCTTGGCGGAGTCCAACACCTACTGAGAACGAGCTCGACTTATTGGCGGCAATGCGGACCAAGCTCTTGCAATGGTTGTATAAGGACCAAATGGCTCATAGCAATGGGCCAGACACCCCATACTCATGAAGCACCTCCCACAGAATATTCAGAGGAACACAATCGAATGCCTTCTCCAAGTCCACAAAACACATGCATACTGGTTGGGCAAACTCCCACGCACCCTCAAATATCCTCGACAGGGTAAAGAGCTGGTCCAGTGTTCCATGACCGGGACAAAAACTGCATTGTTCCTCCTGCATCCAAAGTTTGACTAACAGATGAACTCTCCTTTCCAACACCCTGGCATAGACTTTCCTGGGGAGGCTGAGGAGTGTGATCTCTCTATAGTTGGAACACACCCTCCGATCCCCCTTCTTAAAGATTGGAACCACCACCCCGGTCTGCCAGTCCAGAGGTACTGCCCCAGATCTCCACACGACATTGTAGAGGCGTGTCAACCAAGACAGCCCTACAACATCCAGAGCCTTCAGGAACCCCACCTTCGGCAGAGCTTTGAAGGCATTCCGAGGGAGGCTGGGGACATTGAGTACGAATGGACCATGTTCAGCACCTCCATTGCCGAGGCTGCTGCACTGAGCTGCAGCTGCAAGGTGGTTGGTGCCTGTCATGGTGGTAACCCCCAGACCAGATGGTGGACACCAGAGGTGAAGGGAGCCATCAAGCTGAAGAAGGAGTCTTCCGCAGGCCAAGCGGAACGCAGCGCGGGCAGTGGCTGAAGCAAAAACTCGGGTGTGGGAGGCGTTCGGTGAGGCCATGGAAAAAGACTTTCAGACTGCCTCGAAGCGATTCTGGCAAACCATCAGGCGACTCAGGATGGGAAAGTGGTGCTCAACCCACACGGTGTATAGAACGGGTGGGGCGCCGCTGACTTCAACTGAGGATATAGTCAGACGGTGGAAGGAATACTTCAAGGACCACCTTAATCCTTGACACATCTTCTGTAGAGGAAGCAGAGTCTGAGGACGAGGGGGACGACTTGTCCATCACTGGGGGCGAGGTCACTGAGACAGTTAAACAACTCCTTGGTGGCAGGGCCCCTGCGGTGGATGAGGTTCGCCCTGACTTCCTGAAGGCTCTGGATGTTGTAGGCAATTCAATTCAGTTCAGTTCAATTCAATTCAATCCATTTATATAGCCCCAAATCACAACAACAGTTACCTCAAGGCACTTTATATTGTAAGGTAAAGACCCTACAATGAAACAGAGAAAACCCCAACAATCACACGACCCCCTATTAGCAAGCACTTGGTGACAGTGGAAAGGAAAAGCTTCCTTTCAACAGGAAGAAACCTCCAGCAGAACCAGGCTCAGGGAGGGGCAGCCATCTGCCGTGACCTGTTAGAGGTGAGGGGAGGAAGACAGGACAAAAGACACACTGTGGAAGAGACCCAGAGATTAAAAAATAACTCATGATTAAATGCAGAGTCGTATATAAACACATAGTGAGTGAAAAAAGGTGAGTGAAAGAGAAACACTCAGTGCATCATGGGAAGCCCCCAGCAGCCTAAGGCTATTGTACCATAACTAAGGGAGGATTCAGGGTCACCTGATCCAGCTCTAACTATAAGCTTCATCAAAAAGGAAAGTTTTAAGCCTAATCTTAAAAGTAGAGAGGGTGCCTGTCTCCCATATCCAAACTGGGAGCTGGTTCCACAGAAGAGGGGCCTGAAAGCTGAAGGCTCTGACTCCCATTCTACTTTTAAGCATCCTAGGAACCATGAGAAAGCCAGCAGTCAGCAGAGAGTGAAGCCTCTACTGGGGTTATGAGGTCTTTAAGATAAGATGGGGCCTGATTATTCAAGACATTGTATGTGAGGAGAAGGATTTCAAATTCAATTTTGGATTTAACAGGGAGCCAATGAAGAGAAGCCAATATGGGAGAAATATGACACCTACAAAACAAGTCAGGAGGAATTTTGGATCACTTCTCCTACAAAATTGTTTCAGTTTATATCTTTAGGGTATCTAAATTGAACAGCCCTCTTCAGGTCATGCCACAGCATCTCATTTGGGTTAAGGCAGGAGACTGACCTGGCCTTCCTGAAACAGGAATTTCCCATTTATTCAATAATTCTTTTGCTGATTTACCTGTGATTTTGGTCATTGCCTTGTTGTATAACCTACTGTAACCTGCAGACCTCACATTGTCCTTAATTACAATTTTGAACTAATTTCTCCCTAAATGACTGCAAGAGGCATCCAGGCCCTGAGCCACTGAAGCGTGCTCATACCATGCTTCACCATGCATCACAGGTTTATGAGCTGCTGATGTTGATGTGTTATGCCCTTTGTCTCATCAGAACACTGGGCCTCATTTACAAATAGTTTGTATGCACTAATTTGTGCTTAAGCAAAGCGTTGCTGTCATGCTGATCTCTGTCAAGAGCATGTCTCCCTTTTCACACTGTAATTTCATACAAAACAGACATAACATATTACGATCCCATAGAATTTTTAGAAATTGTGCCTTTTAATTTGTCGAGGTAATTTGTTAAGTTTGTAGTTTATTGAAATACTAATGTTAAATGATTAAAGATCACACAATCAAAAAAGTTAACCAGAGCATTTATTTTTACATAAAACATCCAAAACTAGTGTTGATTTACATAGAATATTTCTATTCACAGTTTTAGTGAAAAAGACATTTTAAAGTCAGTTAAGCTGACATTCAGTAACATGTTTCATTTTCCATTAATATAAATTGGTTATCATCAAGTGCTAAATCGTATACTTATGTCCTTTTTCTGTTTAATCACATTCATCTAAAGCAGCCACAATAAGCTGATTCAAATTCAACACAAACAGGGCAACAAAAAGCATAAAACATCATTAGACATCATATTGAGCTTTTTACATTTTATGGACAAGGCTTGGATACATCTAGAGGTTCACATCGGTTCACCACAGCCCGGACTTCTCCAACCTGAACGCTGTCATACTTCCCAGTGATGGACGTTGTTCGGGTGTCCCCGTTACCATAAGTGCGCCTGAGGCGTGCCGTGAATGGGATGTCTACTTTGTATTTGTACCGCACCATGTTAATAACACAGGAGTGGTTTGGCGGCACAGTGAGCTCCACAGTGATGGTATCGGTGATGCTCTCTATCACAGTGGTTCCTTTGGTGAATGCAAATGATGTCTCAGTACTGATTTCAATACCTGTAGAAAAGATTATAGGGATACCAGCAGTAATGGTTGTAGTAGCACGAAGTGTGACAGAAGAAGAAACGTCCCACCTCTGCTCCACCTGAAATTTCTTTGAGAGGGAATTTGTTTTCACTACTGGGCTGCATTCATAGTTGCTGATGGTTGTTTGACGCATGACCTCAGGAGGATAGCGGAGAATTTGAGAGTTGCCAATGTTGTACCTGACATCATAGATGTGGTGGCTGATTATATTTTCATTAGTGGTCAGGACCTGGTAGGATTTGTACTTAAATTCTTTACCCTTCCAGGGGAGGTAGAAGGCCTTATCTTTAGTGGACACCTTCCCAAGTCCATGTTTGTTCATTCCTATATATGTTTGCTCCCCTGGGCAGGTCCAGACTGAATTCTCAGGCACCAAACCAGACGAATCATCCTTCCACTCCAGTATCTCAAAGTTGTTTCTGTTAACCAGTAACTCAAAGGGAAAACCCCTGTATACTTTTTTTTTGCTAGCATAATAACAATAAGGACCCTCTTTGGGGGTATAAAAGCCAGCCTCACACTTGTATTTGCAGACAAAATCAGTGCGATCAAAATATCCACTGTAAATTGAGACAGCAGTGTTGGGAATAGCGTGTTTAAAGGTCATCCACTCCAGGTTGGAGTCAATGGTAGTGGTAAAGGAAGAAGAATGAACTGGCCTCTTCTGTCTGAGCTTAGCAACACTAAGAAGCGGTGGGTCTGTTGGCATCAATCTGTTAGCCGATATCTCAGGACTCCCATTTGGATCTGATTTCATCAGTGAATAGACGAAAGGAAAAGAAACAGACAGAAAATGTATTAAATACCAGATAAAGAGTGAAAAAGTGAAAAACATCATGTCATTCCCTTTTGTTGGCATAAAAATTCTGCTGTGTCTTTACTGCAGGTTTAGTGATAAATTTACCCTAATAGGCAAGTTTCCCAAGGGACCTGAATTTTTCTCTTGTCAGTGGTGTTTCCAGGAATTTTTATATGGGATGACACAGAGGTACTAAGCACCAGTGAGGGGAGGCCCACTACAAATCAGAAAATGGTTCAAACCACTGTGAGGCAAATGAGGGCGGGTCCATTTTCAAAACTTGTGTTGTTGTCTATTAAAAATATAATCAGCAAGAGCCTTGGGTACAAATTAATATATCATATAAAATGTTATAGTTATATTTACATGGACGCATTGAGGAGAAGATTGAATGTTTCTAAACTACAAATACAAAATGAAGTTTAAAATCTCATGTTTTGAGTTTGGATTTTGTGTGCTTTCTGTTGAGCTTCTGCCTTGGTTTTATTATCCTGGAAATGCATTTAAGTTTACTGAGCACCCTTTCATCTTTAGGTTTATTGCAAAGTGTTACATTATTGCCATAGTTTACTACATTTGTAACAGGATATACAAATAAATTTCAAAGGTATCCTTACCAACAAGGCAAAAAGAAATTATTAAAAGCTCATTCTTAGCTTTCCATATTGTAAATAACTATTGCTCTTTTCACCTATTCTCTCCCCCTTTTTCCTTACTCTTTTTCTTCCTACCTGTCAGCTCTGGCATTGCCATATTACACATGCACTTGAAAGGTTGCAGCACCCATTGCAACTCTTTGGCAATGTTATATGTATTCTTGTGAATATTTACATATGTTTACACAGGTGAAGGCATTTTATATTTAAGGAGACTGGATGTTGTAATTGTGAGGTCTTTTCCTGTAATCAGTATTAAGTTGACATTAAGACATTAAGTCTTCTGTTCGATATAAATCCTGTAATCCTTCTTAAGGAGTTTTGGTCTATCAGACATTTCCTTTTTCAGACGTTTAGGGAATGGATTTTTAAAATGACATAACAGCAGTTTGTGTTTACCATTTCTCCATTTTGTTATATTCACAATCTCATGAAGACTCGCTGAGGACAGAACCAACAGGGCCAACGGCAACAACACTGACTGATTCATCTGGATGTGAAAGGACAAAATCAGTGTTAGTTACCAGCAGTTTAAAACATAAAAAATCAGGACCTCACTGTTAAACCATTTACTTTGTCATAAGTCTGATCTGTACAGACAGGAGGGAAAAAATCAAGCCTTGTTAACTGTATTTAAACATTCAGTTTTTCAGTTTGAAAAAAATATTACTTTTTAGTATACTGTCAAAAATATTTAATGGCTGAATTTTACATTTACAAACATGCATTTTCAAAATTTCACCTTATTTGCTGCAATTTGCTGACAAATCCAAAGTCTCTTTTATTCACTACTTGTAAGATTTAAATTTTCATCTTTTTGTTGTTGATTTAATTTACCTTTTCCTTTCCCTTATACCAGGGATGTCAAACTAATTTTACATTGTGGGCCACATACAGCCCACTTTGATCTTAAGTGGGCCGGACCAGTGAAACGCCCCTTTCTGTCACTGTAAAGAAGTTTAACTACACGCTGAATCCCTCAGATATCTTAATGTAAGAAAAAGAAGTGCAATTTCAACAGCATGTCTCAGTTTTTCTACATTATAAAGAAATGTTGCTGTAGTAAATAAAAGACACCTGTCAGCACGATTCTATGTGGTTAAATTGTAAGGAATAAATGTGTAAAATTACAGAAAGAAATCTGGTAGCTAATTGCCCAGAGTGCCCTGTAACTTCAAAACAGAAAGTTTTTATTAATTCACAGAAAATGTCCTTTTTTTTCTTACTGTGGACCCTTTGCAAAAAACTTTCTATTGTAGATAGTAAACAAACAGGAACTGTTCTATTATTCAATTGTTTATCTTTTACTTAATTACTTTGGTGTAGCATGAATGGCCATAGGAGAGGTCTTTATCAGTAGGAAAAGCTGTAAAACCTATGGAAATACAATTAAAAGTCCAAAATTTATGCCCTCTTTCACATTTTCCAAAGCCATCCAGTCGGCCAGATTGGAGTCTTTGCCAGGCCGATTCTGGCCCCCGGGCCCTATGTTTTACACCCCTGCCTTATAAAGTATGTCTTTGTTTTTCTTTTTCCTCTATTTTCTTCTAGACTTTCTGACAGAGGTTTCAGAAAGGAGAATGCTGTCAAAGTAACAGTCAATATTGGCACAGTCCTTTACACCTTCTCCATTTTGTGCTGGACAGCCACAGGAACACATTCAGCAAAACACTCATTCAACCACGATGCACAGGAAATTATTCCTACTTATGGCCATCAAACTTTATAATTCCTCCTTACTACACCTGGATTATTTTCACTTAAAATATCTTGTCTATACTCTACAAAGTATTGTTTTAACATTGGAGTATTTACTTTTAATTTAACATTTCACTTTGAGTGCACTTTTTTAAAAGTGTTTACATTTCCTGTAACAAAATATTTCCCCCCTGAGATTAATAAAGTATCCTGATTCTGATTCTCACTTTATTGTCTTGTTCTTGTTTGGTATCATAAATATCTAAAATCTGAATTTGGAATGTTGTCAGGAAAAACATTTTACAAATACTACTGTATAAAAATGTTTTCCCTTTTCTTTGGTAAAATTAGATCAGCGAGAATAAACACCAACTAATGTGGACGTATCCAAGAAATCAGAGGAAGTAAAGGAATTAATACACAGAGGGCACAGGGTGGAAACCAAGGCAAGTGATTTAATTGGATCATACATTTCCAAAAACATGCAAATGAAATACATCATGTAACAACTCACATGAATATTTCATAGTTATCATTTTATATGATTCACAACTTGAATTTGAACACAATAAGAAGTACTCACCATCACAGCAGTGTCCATCCCTTTATGCACATTCAGTCTTCTGCAGGGCTCTTATATAGTATGGATACCATGTGGCTCAGTCACTAAACAAACACTGCTTACCTGGACTTTGTCTTGGTTCTGATATGATTTATCTGGTCCAGTGTTTTGAAAAATGAAAGCCTCCCAAACTATCATTTTATATGCTATAACAATATTTATCCAACACACAGAAAAATTTTTAGATGACATTTACATACTTAAATGTTTACACATATTTTCAGAAAGCAATTTTATTTCTCTATCAAATCAAAAGTGTCTTGTTTTCTTTATACAAACATCATATTGTGCATTATTACTCTGCAAACCTTGACTTTTTGATCCTGTTTTATTGCTTTATGTTTTGAATTTACCTTTCATTTGACCATATCTCTTCTCTCTGTTGTTTGTTTAGCTAAAGTTTTATGGTTTCTCCTTTGTTCTTCTCACTTTTTCTTCTTAGACATGTCATAAATAATCAAATCACACTATTATTACCAGGAGCTACAACTTTTTTTTTTTTAACAATAGAATGATTTTCCTTTTGTTGTCGATGATGATCATGATTTTGAAATTGTCAAGAAATCAGAGGAACAAAAATAATAAATACAGAAAGGGATACCACCAGCTTAGTTAATAAAAAAACTGAGCTGGTGGTTAAAGTATTTTGTTAACTATTAATCTCAGTTTATCAGCAATTCTTCAGACTTTGAGCATCTATTTTCAAGTCAGACTTTCGGTTTTGTTTTGTCCTTAGGTTAATCTTACACAAAGATAACAGCAATGTTAAAAGAGTAATCTCAGTCTATATTGCACCTTCCTCTATACGTTTCCCTAACCTAAAACATAATCCTGCCAGAGCTTAATACTTCTGAAAATGTTCAGTTGTGACTGAACATTTTATTGATGCAGCAGATGAGTTATTTATAAGAAAAACATAATCCAGTCTGTTTTTATGTTTGCTGTTGCAGTTTCAATGTAGATAACGTAATCTTTATCTACATTAATGAAAATCAGATGAAAAACTCCACACAACAGTCACAAAAATAACACAGGAAGAGAGACACAACTGAATGAGGAGACAAGATTAACTTGACACAACTAAACAGGGGAACAAGAAAAACAAATACAGAGACAAGACTGAAAAACCAAAACACAGAGATGAGACTAGAACAGAATAAAACACAAAAGGGAACTAACTAAATACAACTTAACCAAGACACACAGAGACCCAACCTAAACATAACCTAAGATGTAGGACGTGAAAGGGAAATTACAAACAGAGACTGTTGGAAGATATAATACATGACATCAAGTGCACAGCACATTTCCTCTTACCTACACTCACACTCTGCTTTGTCTGCAGCAGTTACTTTCAGTCTGTATTATGCAGTGCTTATACTCTTCATATTTTTCTAATATCATTGTTTTATCTGTCATTGTAAAATCAGTTGCTCTGCTGTTAGTAAACCTGTGCATGTTTCTGATTGGTCAACACCACTTGTTTCATATCGAGATTTTAAACCCTGGATTAATTTATACAGTTGATAACCACCTTTGTGATTGTCACTGTTCGGGTAATAGAAGTCAGATTATGGAAAAAAGATCATGGGTATGTTAAACTTGCTTCATAATACAACCTCATAACACATCACATTTAATGTAAACAAGCCAGGATGTTGTCCTGTTCTCTAATGAATTATAATTCAGTAAAAAAAGACTGGGAGAAAACAAAAGACAACAAAATCTTAGAAACATGGTGTCTAACCAGATACTTACTCTGGATGGCATTACCTTGGCCTCCAGTAACACTGTGAGGAATCTTGGAGTCATTTTTGACCAGGATATGTCCTTCAATGTGTATATTAAACAAATATGTAGGACTGCTTTCTTGCATTTGCATCTCTAAAATTAGAAACATCCTGTCTCAGAGTGATGCTGAAAAACTAGTTCATGCATTTATTACTTCTAGGCTGGACTACTGTAATTCATTATTATCAGGCTGTCCTAAAAACTCCCTGAAAAACCTTCAAATGATCCAAAATGCTGCAGCGAGAGTACTGACAGGGACTAGAAAGAGAGAGCATATTTCTCCCATATTGGCTTCTCTTCATTGGATCCCTGTTAAATCCAGAATTGAATTTAAAATCCTTCTCCTCACATACAAGGTCTCGAATAATGAGGCCCCATCTTATCTTAAAGACCTCATAGTACCATATCACCCCAATAGAGCACTTTGCTCTCAGACTGCTGGCTTAGTTGTGGTTCCTAGGATATTTAAAAGTAGAATGGGAGGCAGAGCCTTCAGCTTTCAGGCCCCTCTTCTGTGGAACCAGCTCCCAGTTTGGATTTGGGA
>VUQS01069190.1:0-10400 GCA_015108495.1 Heterochromis multidens
GAGGGCTCTCTTTGTGTGTGTGTGTGTGTGTGTGTGTGTGTGTGTGTGTGTGTGTGTGTGTGTGTGTGTGTGTGCAGAGTCTTTTCTTTCTGAAGTTTCTGTAGGAAGCTGCTATAAAATAGCTAGGGGATGTATTAATAGTCAATTGGCTCTTGGAGTGAAAACGCTTCTTGTTCAGAGCTCGTTAAAACATAGACCTCGTTAAGGACCTGAAGCTCATTAAAGCTGACTCGGCACAATGTAGAGACCATGCTGGACCCCTCACTGAGAAATCAGCACATGCTACAGCTACATAATTAAAATGGAGAAAACGAAAAGAAGGGGAGGGACTGACCCACTGTGGCATGTGTCCTCCGTCAGGGTCGTGATGATGATACTGCAGAACCAGGACTGTAGCGATGACTGACAGACCCACAATCACCATGGTGGTTGCAAAGTACTGCGCTGAAAGACAGAGGTCAAAGCCTTTATATCCAAAGGAAACTTACTGCTACTCAGCTTTTATGCTTGAGACAACAAATATCAGAGTGAGTGAAGAAAGACATCTTTTTAATGCTTTTGTTTGTTTGTCTAGTTCGTGTGTTGGTTATTCATAATCTTAGTCACCCATATATCTGGGAATTGGCAGATATATCAATCAAACTGGTCCTGTAGTCTGAAATCTTAGGAGGTAAGTGGGGTTGTGGTGGCACAAAAACACCCGGCTTTCACCCAGAGTTTAATTTGGGACTATTTTAAGGGAAGATACTACATTCATTTTTACAGTGTTAAACACATTTTAGAAAGCTCTGTTTTCTAGGTTTTAGGAGTCTCACCCCACCCGCTAGATGTTACATTAGTTCTTTTTAACCTTTTTTAACCAGGAGGTTCTATCTATCCAGTTCCTACCACTTATTCAGGTTCTGATCGTAGGGGGAACAGCAGTCTAAACTGAGAATCCAAGACCTACCTCTCCCTAGCCAACTCTTTCAGTTCTTCTTGGGGAACACAGTCATTACTAAACCAGTCAATAGATACAATCTTTCCAGTGTGGCCCCAGGGTCTACTTTTGGTAGGTTTTAACCAAAGCACCTCACCTAGGAGGCATCCAAGAGGCTTCTTGATCAGATGCTTGAGCCACATCAACTTCAGTGTAAAGGGGCAGTGGCTCTACCCTGACCAAATGACTCAGCTTCTCACTCTGTCTCTAACCCTGAGTCCAGACATCCTTCAGAGGAAGCCAGTTGTATCTGTGATCTTATTCTTTCAGTCACTACCTACACCTTGAAGTCATTGGTGAAAGCAGGAACATAGCTATTTCTTCACTACAACAGACCAGCTGACCATCCACATTACTCCAGATAGGGCACAAATCCATCTGTCAATCTGCTGCTTGACTTTCCCCTCACTTGTGAACAACATCCTGAGATACTTCAACTCTCCCACTTGGGCCAGCACCTCATTCCCAACCAGGAGCGAGCAATCCACCCTCTCCCAGCTGAGAACAATTGCTTTGGACTTGGAGGTGCCAACCTTCACAGTTGCCTGAAACCACCCCACTGAGGTAGCCCAATAAAGCCAATGGGACCACATCCTCCACAAAAAGTAGGGACATGATTCTGAAGCCACCAAACCAAAAACCATCTGCCCCTTGGTTATGCCTATGAATTCTGTCCATAAAAGTTCTGAACTGAATCAGTGACAGTGGAATGAATCTGATTATAGCCAGAAATATGAGCCAGGCTCTCACTATAATTGCACAGGTGCCAAATAGCCAATAATAACAGACCTTATACCCCATACATACCAAGTGACAAGGTTGAATGCCTTCTCCAAGTCCACAAAACACATGTAGTCATGTTGGCAAACTCCCATGCACCCTCAATTATTCTCGAGAGGATAAAGAGCTTGAACTACAGGTTCAACTAACAGGTGGACTCTCTAGTACCATACACAGATGTTCTTAGGGATGCTAAGGTGTGGGATCTCTCTGTAGCTCGAACACACTTTACTGTACTCCTTCTTAGAAAGGGGGCCCACCACCTGAGTTTGGCAATCCAAGGGCACTGTCCCCGGCTTCCACTCAATGTTGCAAATGCACATCAACTACAACAGCTCCACAAAATCTTCAGCATTGATGTCCTCAAGGCAAATCTCATCTGTTTCCTTTCCTGACAACACTGACAGGTCTCTCTTGTAAATGAGACATTGACTCTCAGTGGAACTACCTGTATAAATAAAGGTTAAATAAAATAAAATAAAATAAAATAAAACATTGTAGTCACATTCAGGAAATGTTTATTTTATTCCTTCCACCACCTTACAATGTCCTCAGTGGAGGTGAGCAACACTCCATCCTCACTGTACACAATTTGGGCAGAAAACTGCTTCCCACTCCTGAGTTGTCCGATGGTTTTGCCAGAATCACTTTGAGGCCAACCAAAAGTCTTGTTCTATGGCTTCAATGAACTCCTCCCACACCTGAATTATTGCCTTGGCAACCACCAAAGCTGCTTGGCCCGCGAAGGTAGTACCTGTACAAACTGTTTAAAATGTAATAACAGCTTACACAAATAACCCATCTATTAATTTTGAGGAGGAGGAGAGCTTTCTTCTGACATGACATGTTTAGCCGCATGTTCTCCTTAAATTGCTGGCTGTCTGAGTGGTGTCCAAAAAACGATGTGGGCTTCATAGATAATTGGGAAACTTTCTGGGGAAAACGTGGTCTTGTTAGGAGAGACGGCATCCATCCCACTTTGGATGGAGCAGCTCTCATTTCTAGAAATCTGGCCGAATTTATTAAACCCCGCAAAACATGACTATCCAGAGTTGAGACCAGGAAGCAGAGTTGCAGTCTTACACGCCTCTCTGCAGCTTCTGATTTACTCTGCCTTACAGAAACCTGGTTACAACAGGTAATGAATCAACACCAGTGAGTAATACTGTCAGAATCCTTGTTCATTCATTCATTCATTCATTCATATTTTCTAAAAACAGAGGAATCCTCGAAGCACAGGCCAAGGAAGAAGATTGACAGCAAACATTCGATCCAGCTTATTAATCAATGAGACAGACTTTTAATTCATTTGAAAGTCTGATTCTTAGCCTTGTCCATCCTAACTGGAAAACTCAAAAACCAGTTTTATTTGTTGTTATCTATCGTCCACCTGGTCCTTACTCTGAGTTTCTCTCTGATTTCTCAGACTTTTTATCTGATTTAGTGCTCAGTTCAGAAAAAATAATTATAGTGGGTGATTTTAATATCCATGTAGATGCCTCAACACCTCATTTATTTTTTAGTTCCAGAGAGTTCGGTGCTAGGACCAATACATTTTACTTTATACATGCTTCCCTTAGGTAATATCATTAGAAAACACTGCATACATTTTCATTGCTATGCAGATGACATCCAGCTTTATTTATCCATGAACCCAGATGATGCAAATCAACTAGTTAAACTACAGGCATTACAGTGTTATTGTCCTACATATGTAAAATACAGATGATGTGACTTCTGAGTACTTTTTATGGTGATTATGAGCAAAGAGCAAGAGATTTTCCACAGTTCTCTAGTACAGGTTTTCACTTATTTCCCCATAACTCCATTGAAGGAAAATATTCATCCTGATATGTTATTGTGATGATGCCAGAGATAACCTGATGGAGGGATTGAGAAGTATAATCCAAGTGAGGCGCTCACCTATGAGAGGAACAGAGTCTGATGTTGCTGGCATGATCTCAGCTACCAGCAGCATGAAGACGGTCAGAGAGAGCAGCACTGTGATACCTGCAGACAGAAAGTGATCATTCAGCTTCATGTTTTTTGTGTGTTCATTTAAAACTTTGTTTCCAAACTGGTGGTGGCATCAAATTCACAATAAGCATATATTAACATTTCTCAGTTTCAACATTTGACTTGATGTCTTTGTATTATTTTCAATTAAATATAGGCTTTAAATGATTTAAAAGTCCTTGTATTTTGTTTTTATTTGGAGTTTAAACCTTTTTAGGAATGGGGTTGTACCTAATCTGCTCATTCCCATAAATGGGGCTACAGGTTAGCGTCTGGCTCTGTCAGAACTCATCAAATTCATCACTATTTTCTGCTCATTCTTATATAGGAAACTACTTTAAAGCTTGAGTGAGTGTGCAGAAATTCACCATTAACTTTTCACGCCTTTCTGTACTCACTTATATTGATGGTTTTGGTTTGCAAAGACAGGCACATACACAGATTTTGATCTTGCAATATGAATTAAATTTAATTAATTCCCTTTTAAAGCAGCCACTGCTTAGGCCTTTGGTCTCTTTGAGAGGCTCAAAATTAGGAATCTGCCGTCTCTCATATGAATATTGTGAGAATACTGTTAGGATCCTTATTTCTTCTTATTAAACTCGACCTAACTTGGCCTCACTCTCATTTCCTACCAGGTGCAGTTCTTTCTAAAGTCTGCTTTTGCAGAGAAGATGTGTAAAATGTCCTGTTGAATCTCGACCCGCTGGCTCAGTAAAAGTCACCCAACATGAGGAGTTTGGATGAATTTTGGGAGATGTGAAGAGTGATAGCCCTCTTGACATTCAAGTTTGATTAAGTGTGTAAATTAAAGTTCCAGTGAAAGATGTTGTATCTGCTCTCAGTATCTGGAGGCCTTCTGGCAGCTCTAACTTCCTGTTCCAGTACATTTTATGGCTGATGTATATCGACTCAGAAACATCAGTCATGTCAGGTTCAGCAGAGAAAGCAGGTATCCAAAATATATCCACCAGCCATCTGAGGGACCAAAATACTGCTTGGACAGATATTTTGAAGGACCAGCCTAAAAACATTACAAAAACACATTTTCTGACTTCTTTTCCAGCTGCTCAGATATTCCTCTCTCATTTCTGTTCTAACATGAGGTGCCTTCAAAAAATTCAAAATCAAAAACTTTTACCTGAATGTCATCATCTCACGCACCTCCAGACCACTTTTACCTGCTACTTTTGATTGCTTCCTTTTAGTCCCTCTGTGATGGGTGCAGGATCTCCTCCTGTATGTCCTGTATGTAAGTCAGTGAAGTTGCAGGACAAAAATCTGGCAAACAAAGGTGGCGGTGACTGAAGATCGTGTTGGTGTGCCTCTTCAGGGTGGAACGCACCACACTGCAGGTCGTTTCGATTAGATGCCACAAGACATTACAGGAGAACTTCGCACTGACAGTCTCTCCCTGGGGGATAAATCCATGGTGCAAAATAAAATGCACCCTTCTGGTTTCATTTCTCAGCTGAAGTGCTGCCTTTGGACTTAGAAACTGTGAACTCTTCAACAGAAAACTTGGAAAAACCCAGCCCTCATCAGCGATGATCCTCCAATTTAGTTCACACCAGGGAGGCAAACTGGATCATCTAAAACACACTGTTTCTGCTGTTTCATGTGTTTCTGTGCTGACAGTCTCTCTCCTGCATTTTGCTGCACTCTGCCTGGATTGACCTTTCTTTCTTTCTTTCTTTCTTTCTTTCTTTCTTTCTTTATTGACTGAATGCAATACTAAACGTTCAAAATCTGAAAGAGCGCAGTACAAAGAAGATTTCTAGGGAGCAATTTACAAAGAGAAGCTGCATTCCTGCATCTCAGCTGCAGACCCAAGATGCAAAAGATGGTTAATTAAAAAGGGAAAGTGAAGACATTTAACTCAGGTATGATTTTTTTCCTTTAATATGTTTATTTCCTTAAATTTTTGATTACACCTCATAAAAGCTCTCTAGTCAGTTCTAGTTTGGGATTGAAAGGTCCCTGGACTAATTTCCAGGCAATTCTGAAATCCTGTCAAACATTTCTCAAAAACTGGTTTAAGGAAAGATACAAGTCCATGCAAGAGATTTGCTTAAATAAATCTAAGAAATTCACAATAAAAGAAGGTTCACATCAGGTGGAGAGAGGAAAGAGACCGAATGAACATCTTGGAAGGCCCAGGATGTGAACAGAATTAGCTGACAACTCTTCCACGTCAGCTAATTGTTCTGCAAGAGAGGCCTCAAAGATAGTGGGAGAAGCATTACAGTATAGTAGAGTATATTGTGCTAAAGTAAATAAGAAAGGCACCAGTCTATTTCCCATGAAAGCCAGGTGCTGCCCATAAAAACATGAAGTGGACGTGTTTAAGTGCATTTTTCTATGCAGTTTCCAAATAAATTGTAAAAAGTATTTCTCAGCAGTGCAAAAACAAAGTGCAAATCAAGAAGATCAAACAGCTTATGAACCACAGTCATCTCTTGGTGGCTAATACCAGCCCCCCAGGCACATTAAGAACCACCACCAAAGGGCAGCTTGCATGTAACACAAGTTTGAATGAAAACATATTATAAATCCATATTCCAAATGTTTTGCAGAGTATTTTTTTTTTTAGATCGGTGCAAATTTTTTTGCCCTTCATGTGACTGAATGTTACGGACTTTTTTCAATCCTGCTTTGTTTCCTGTACCTGCCTTCAGTGTTTTTTTTGAATAAAGTCAGTGAACTGTTTCTTCCTGCCTACTGGTCTGCAGTTGGATTCCTTCTTCCTGCTGCCCTGCACACACAAAGGTGAAAGCATTTCTGTATCTGGAAATCTGGTTCTGCTGAAGGTTTCTTCTTGTTTAAAGGGACTTTTTCCTCCCCGCTCTTGCCAAGCACTGCTCATTTGGGAGTTGTTTGGTTTTTGTCTATAACCTTGTAAGGTGCTCTTTGCTCCTGTAGACTCACACATAGTGTGAAATTTGCCAAGCACTTCTACCAGTTTGGAAAATCTTTGAGAATTGTGGAAATACTTTAAGAATCAGGGTAACTGTCAGCATTGACAAAGAGAGCTGAGCACTCACCCAGGGAAATCTTCTCTCCGGAGTCAGCAGGCAGCAGGAAGACAAGGAGGGCGAGGGTGGAGATGAGGACACAGGGGATGAGGAGGTTGAGCCCGTAGTAGAGCGTCCTCCTCCTCATCACAACTGTGAAGGTCACATCAGGGTACGGCTCCTTACAGCAGTCGTAGAAGCGCTCATTCCTCCGTCCAGGAACCTCTGCAAACAAAACACCAACAACACAGTGATTTAGCTGAAAGCTAAAGCACATTATTATTTTTGATAAAGATGCCAAATTACAGTTATTTACTTTATTTATATAAGTGTAACTTCTGACTCCAGTATGCGGGCTCACATTTGGGTATAAAAACATGAATTCAGTCTGTTATTTGCAGAGTAAATAACAATATAATTTTTATATTTTTGACATATTTCAAAAACACTTGCATTTTCTTCTTTCTATGACAGGTGGTGTAATAAATTTGTACACATACCCCTGAAAGCACTTCATAATACAGCCCATGATTTATGGTGCAATTTCCCAACATTTACTACGTCTGATATTTTCAGTACTTCCTGGTTTCTAATGATACCACTAAGTAAAATGTTGGTACAGTAGAACAAGTGAGAAACAAAGTATTTTCTCCGTAGTGGTTACACAGTAATGACACTTTATTTTTGAGAACAAGGCACAACCCTGAAGGCAAACGGTATGTTTCAGACCTGAAAAGGGTTTGTGAAGTCACGTTCTGGCTCAAAGGATGAAATAAGCAACACAAAAGAGGTAGAAAATAAATAAATAAATCAATTAAACTGAATTTCAGAAGCTACATGGAAGTTCCTCAACCTTCAAAAACTGAACTAAAAAAATCTGAAATACATCTAGATATCTGACCTCGTAAAAACACAGCAAACATGGCTGTTCTTTTTCCCTTGGCACCCCCACTATCTAAATCAAGAATTTTTTTTTAATTTGTTCTAGCCCATAAAAAGATGTAAAACTTTCCTCTGGTACAAGGTCCAACAAGGACGTCCAGCAGATGGCGAACTTACATCTCAACGTTGGCACAACTTTCATTTAAAAAATCATTTTCAACCAAGACTTGACTCGACAAAAGGTGTCAGCTGATGGTTATCTGAAGGCAACATTTTTCCTGGGAATGGCTGGGATATATAAAATTACAGAGCTTATTTTATAGCAAGATTATATTTCATCTCTCTTTGAAGAGTGAAAATTTCTCGTTACAATAAGTTGATATGATGCTGAAGAAGAAACAGAGCCTGTCTGTGGATCCTGCTTCATTTTCTCCAGTTTCTCTCTGTGCTGTAAAACTCCCAGTCAGCCATTTAGTGTTTAAAACGCTACATTAAAAGAAATTAAAGATGAGGGTTTGCCACTGGGAGTGTTGGGTTGTGTGTGTGTGTGTATTACGAGGCGAATAAAAACTGGAGAAAATGTTTAATGCATAATGTATATATCATGTTTTCTCTATAAAGATTATATTAAAAAAAAAAGCCAAAGATTGTGTTTAAATAATCTAAAAGTAAAACATGAGAATAAAAGATGATTACAAGGAGTACTTTGATTTTATGTCCCAGTGCTGGCTAACGTCAGCAGTTTGGTGGGTTTATATCAAAAAGTCAGAGACGTGTTTTAAATTGTATAGGGATGTATGAATCAGTAACAATAGTCTGTAGATTGATACAAGAGTCTGTAGAAGCAGCGCAAACATCAAAGAGCTTAACTGATGTTGAGGTTTCTTAGTTTTTAATGAGACTCGAGCTGCAGTCTTCTCTTCTATCGATCTGCTGAAAAACTTAGAGGATCCACGCACAGCAAGTTATCTAATCTATTGGTTCTAATGTTCAAGTCATCTTTTTCTCATTAAGAAAACATGATGAATGCAGCTACTGAGCAACAGTGTCAGAAAATGATAATAAAAGGCAGCTCATGTACCACCAAGCTGTCTTAGTTTCAACAAAAGTGATCTGGATCTACCAACGATTAGACCAACGTTCATAAAACTCAACCCAGCGGTCCTTCTAACAAACAGACAAACAAACGGCAGTGATCACACACCTCTGACAGAGGAGTCAGAAAACAGATGCTCATTTGTAGAAAAGCTGGGATATAACACCACGCATGTGACAGGGAAATTTTCCTTCAGTTAAACACTGAACGTTTGCTGCTGGGTCTGCAGGAATGAGACTATTTCACCTCGGTTAGATCACAAAAAGCTAATTTACTCCTCCACCTGAGAGGTATTTAAACATTCACACGGAGTCGTCTCGCCTGTCGTGAAGCCGCCTGCTGAGGAGGACTGACAGTAACGAGGTCTCCTCTGGATTTATTGCTGGAATAATAATCAGTTGCTTTAATCTAAGTGCCAGTGATAGGTTTATTTAAAAATGTTACAAAAAGAATTCATTTAAAAAAAAAGCACACGACATGACGGATTCCTAACAACAACAAATAAAATCATCATTTTAACTTCTGCTCTATTCTTCCCTCATGATCCTCAAAAAAGCTGAAACATGACCCACATACACTAATCCAGATGAACACCAGAGACTTCCTTTTTCCTTTGTTAGTATAAACTTCAAAAAAGTGAAGGGGTCTCCAAAAAAGTCATCATAAAACTTGTAGCTGCTTTACTCTAATTTAACTGCCTGGGTAGGTGTGAATCACCAGACATCCCACGATACGATATTATCACAATACTTCAATCATGATACGATATTGTCACAATACTTCACTCACGATACGATATCGCGATTTGTAACCTTTTGTGATGTGATGAGTCTTACAACAACATATATTGTGATTTAATCACCTTTTTTCAGCTGTAAATTATGTCCTCAAAATTAAACTTTGTCAGTATGTGTTTTATCCGATAA
The DNA here is from genome assembly GCA_015108495.1 of Heterochromis multidens. Taxonomy (NCBI): domain Eukaryota; kingdom Metazoa; phylum Chordata; class Actinopteri; order Cichliformes; family Cichlidae; genus Heterochromis; species Heterochromis multidens. The sequence goes on from VUQS01069190.1 coordinate 9,694, forward strand.
GATAAAGTTATCTCACTTCAGTTATTTTTTGCTGCAAAATGAGATGGTCGAGCAAACCAGCACTGTCACTAAAACCTGCCATAAATGTTGCCATAAGACAGTCAGTCTGCAATCAGTCTGCGATTGAATGGGGGATTGAAGTTGGCAGTTACATGCAATCTGTTTCTGATAATACAGCAATTAACTGTGATAAGTCATCACATATCACATATCTGTTCCTGTCTGCATAGAGAGAAATTCACATTTAACTATTACATCTGTGCTCAGCAGCCTTCCTGTTCTATAGGAATATAACCAGGATACAACCAGCTGGCAGCCGGCAGAAGAGTCCCCTCAAGTTGTGCTCGTTGACTAAGACTCATTCAGACTGATGGCATCATGTTGACAATCTGTCTGCATTTATAAATTACACAGCAATTATTTGCAAACCTTCAACAATCTCTCTGAGAGCGATTGCAGTCGGTCCGAGTAACACTGCAACTGTATGCAGAAAGGTTGCCTCCTATCAGGCAACCTGTGCAATTGCTATACGATCAAAAGTGGTTGTGAGTGTGCAGCACAAGTTGCAATTGGTTGCAGAATGTGAAAAAAATTCAATACAATCACCAAACACTGATTTTACTTTATTTAAATTTTTTTGTAGATGTAAGGAGGTGGCTGTCCTGTTTTTACTCGTGTGACTGAGCCGTTAGCTCGCTCTGAATTAG